>JAQIVZ010000138.1:0-103306 GCA_034700945.1 Arrhopalites spinosus
TAAAGGATGATATAGGTACCCACTCTGGACTAGTCCACGGTGGCTACCCGCCAGAGCCTAGGCCAGTAAAGGACCAGTCCCGCTCTGGACCAGCCCCACTCTGGGCTACGACATATACACTTTTATTTTTTAATGAAGCTGACTTTAGATTGTGATCCATCTCTCTCTCTCTCTCTTTTTTGTATCAAACGTCATAAGGATTTCCGCCACTTTTCCGTCCCTTCCCATACTTTCACTTTTTTTCTCTCTCTTTCAATATTATAGCAGCTGAATAAACACAGAGAGGGAAGGTAAAGCTTGTTTGCTGTGTAAAGTTAAAGTTAAAATTAAATGTTGAAGAAGGAAAGTAAAAAAAAAGTGAAAAGTAAAAGTTTCACAATTTTAGATAGACATCTTGGGTGTACAGAGATGATGATGGGGAAGTGTAGACAAAAAAATTTTTTTAATGGTAGGTAGACTTAAAAAAAGAAAGTAGAGTGAAAGCATGTCAAATTTAAATGTTCAATATTTAATAGTGAATAAACACATGATATTACGAGAGAGAGAGAAAGCAAGATCAAGTTTTTTTCAAACTGTAGTAAAGTGTGGATAAAAAAAAATCTACACTCACTTTCTCTCTCTCTTTCTCTTTACTTTGAGTTAGCTAGTGGGGAAGGTGAATTGAAAAGGGGGGAGCATTATTGAATTTCCTCTGGGAAATACCGTCAGGGGCTTTCTCCATCATTTTCTCTTGTTTTTTCCTTTATTTTTGTCTGTTGCATTTTTTTGCAAAAGAAAGAGAAAGTTAGTGCAAACTAAGGAATTTTTCTTTTGTACGACTAACACCCACTCAGTTTTATCAATACGTCAATAAAGTTTAAATAAATAAAGTGCTCATATCATGAAATGTTTCATTTTTTGTGATGGACAGAAATTTTAAAAAGCTTTTTTTTTGCGGCAAAAAAAATTCATCTTTTCATGTACTAAATATTTTCTACATTAAACCATTTCATTATTGGTTTAAGTATTGGCATGTGTCTATAGCTGGGAGGATTTTATGTGGAGAAAGAGGAGAAAATTGTCAAGTGTAGGATATTAAATGAAAGTCATTTAATTTAGGACTCATGTAAAACTCGAGTCATAACCCGCTTGTGATTGTCATATTAAGTCATTTTTGTTGATGAAAAGTCAAATTAGGATTCAATATCATTCAGCGTTAAATTCCTCTCTTGAACGAATCACTGTCTCCTTTCACTTGCTTTCTCTCTCTCTCTTGGCCTCATACAGAAAAGTTGATCAGGGTCCATATAACTTTTAAGTTTACGATTATGACACTCATTTTTCTCAAATTAGTTTTCAAGCTTTATCATTATAGCATCATAATCATTATATCTTGGTCACTCACTTTCTCCTTTCTCCTCATCCTCATTCTGGGTGACATCAACCCGTAGTGACAACCATAGAGAGAGAGATCTTTTGTGTCCAATTTTGAAAGACAAAGAGAAAGTAGAGAGGGAAAAAAATTGGGGTTTGGGTGAGAGGGAGTGAAAAGAGGAAGAGGAAAGAGAAAGCTCATGAATTTTCATGTTCTGACCCATGAATAAGCTATGCACATGTTTATGAGGATTTTGGGGGCTTCGGAACTGTGAAATGAGCTTTGAGGCTCCTACTGCCACACTATCCATGCTGGGTTATTGCCATGCAAATATTTATATAATAGCCGCCAGGATGCGAGGCGAGTTCTCCTTTTCTATTTATTTATGAATAGTAGGATGATCACAACTATATATGGAGTATCTATGCCCCAAAAATTTCCTACTTGTATATGCATCGCTACACACAGAGAGAGAGAAAGACAGAGAGAAAAGAGTAAAGAAAGTTGTTCTAGTCAGTACAGATGGATGAGGGTTATACAAGGATTGGGGTACGGTTGGTTGGTTAAATTGGATGGCGATACGAAACGAAAAGAAAATGAAACTATAACTGCCTTTGGAAATGGTAACTTGGAACCAAATGGGATCATAAATAGCTTTCTCTCTCCCTATAACTCTCTTTTTGTTTTTTTTCTCTCTCTCTCACCTCCCCACACTTTCTCTCTCTCTCTCTCCTTCTCCGCATAATTATACTGACCTTTCTTTCTTATTAGATTCTACTTTCCCCGTGATTTCTGAGTCGTATCCATGGTTTGTGTCTGTAGGAGAAAGTTCTCTATAATAATAATATAATATATAACATCATAACATAACATAATGTAGACAGGATAGAGAGAGATAAAATGAGCCCAGGAATTTTGTCTCTTTTCTAAAACTCTCTCTCTCTCTTTCTGTGGATAAAACTATTTTATTATAGAGAAAATATACCCATTTGAAAACTTGTCTTGCAAAAACTCTTTCTTGTTTTCTCTCTCTCTCCAAAAACCCAAACCACGGCTGCTACTAATAGGTTCATGGGATAAATGAGAACAGAGAGAAAATGAGGGTCAACGTTTTTGCCTCTCGTTTTGCCAACGACATTTCACATGATATTCAACTCAAAAAATACTTTCTCTCTCTCTCAAGTGTCTCTTCAAGGAAAGAATATTGTCTCAACTGTTTAACCCATCATGGAAAGGCAATATGTACACACACACAATGTATATTACGAGTGGATTAGCTGTAGAAATGATTTGAGAAAACAAGATAAAAAAAAATGGATAATGTAGGTCATATGGATTCAAAGCCATGTAAACTGTGTGTACAGTTTATAAGCCAAAGTGATTGGATGAGACGGTGAGAGAATATAAGTTGATCATTACACAGTTTACATGTTCAAAAAAAAAGAAAGGAGAAGACTTTCTCCGTGTGGAAAAAAATGTCATCGTAACAGTTTTGCTCTATGATCACTCAAGACAGGCTTAACGTTGACTTTGTGTGAGTGTATGCACTAAAAATAAGATAGACATTTTAGACTTATACATTCCAAGCGTTATATTCAAAAAAAGAGAAAGTAAGTTTTTGAACAAGGTTGAAAGTGCAAAGGCATTTCAGTTGAATAGATGTGAAGCATGTACATATAGCAGTAATAGTGTCGCACGAGGCTATGACTTTCCCTTTCTTCAACTTTCTCTCAAGAAAAAAGGAAAGGCACGCGGTAGGCATGGTGCTCATTAGGCTAGAGTGACTCTGCTTGTGTGAGCTTTTAGCTCAATCTGGCAAAACCGTTTCATCTTGATTACGATGGAGATCATCTTCCTCCATCCGTATAGACTTATGTGCATAATGATGTATGCACTATGGAGAGAGAGAAAAAGAGTGACAAAATACATGGCCTATAATGTACAGCCACGCCATGAGATGAGGATGGAAAACATAATAATAATATACATGGTGAAAAAAAAAACTCATGTATTTTCACATGAAGAAAAAACAGAGTTTCTCCATCATGTCATGGCTAATGTAGACAGAGAGAAAGAGAGAGAGAGAGGGAGGGTAATTTCGTCAAATAGAAACGGGTGACTTTTAGCCACAGATCAACTACAAGACGGCAAATACTTTTTTTCCCCTTCTCTCTCTCTCTCTCTCTCTCTTGTTGTTACTTTGTTGTTGTTCTTGTCCCTTTTTTTCTTTCCATTTCGTTGCTCCCTCTTTTTCCTTGTCACACTTTCTCCCCTACATATTTTATATACACATCTTTCCATCCATACACTCACTGGTAGTAGATTGAGCTTTCACCCCATGACGGAAAAAAACGAGGAGGCCAAGCACTTTTTCCCCCACTACTTTAACCACAAGTCACAAGTCGACAAGAGAGGGAGAGGGGAGAGAAAGTCAAGGCTGTACAAAAGATTATTTGTACTCTGTTGCTCCGGAATTTTTCCCTTCATCTTTTCACTCGCTCTCATATTGAAAAATTAGTCCTCACCATCCGGTGGAAAAATAGGGGGAGAAAGCAACGAAGGAATATATCTTTTAACACTATAAACTACATGTACAAATTATACATATATAAGAGAGGTTGATCTATATTAAAAAAAAAGTTTGTCGTTTGTATGTCCCATGTCTTTCTTGTATGATTGAACTTGGTCCATTGGTCACTGGAAAACCTGGAGCCTCACAGTTCTTCCTGGTCGATTGGTAGAATGAGGAAGGAGTTGAAGAAAAAACTTTTTTCCCCGTTTTTTTTGACTGGGAATAAATATGGTCCAGTCTGATCCAGACTTTGGGTTTTTTTTTGTAGCATAGCATAGGAGACTGAGTATGTGAGTGTAAAAAAAAAGTTTGAGTAAGAGAGACATTACCCACATAGCCAGAGAGAGAGAGAGAGAGAAAGGGAAGCAGAAGAGGGTGAAAGTAGTGGGGTATGAGAGTTTGAGCTATTTTTTCATTATTTTGTGCAAGCCTCTATTTTTTTGTCAAAGGTCTAACTATGTCCTTCTTCTTTTTCTCTCGACTTTCTCCCTCCAACCAAACAACTCCCCCCCCCCCCACCCCTCTTTCTCTCTCTCTCTCGAAAAATAATAAATCGTTCAATTGCCTTGTAAAGCTAAATTTAATTATGCCATTCCCAGTCCCCAGCCTTTTCATCACCAAAAAAAAAACTCAACTTGGGTTCACAATAGTCACCTCCCTGTTCAGCAAAGATTGAGGTACTTTCACCATGTACAATATTCTATGGCCTATAATGTCAATAGAAAAAAAGAGAGAATCTTTAACTTGAAACATAATTTATGTTTACTCAAACTCAATCGTTTCAAAAGAGCTACAATAATGTTCAATCTCTCTCTCTCTCTCTCTGAACAAACTCCATGACTTCCATCCCAACAAGGGCCATATCTTCCTCTTTGTAAAAAGACCACAAATCTATACTCATCGTCAAACAAGGCTTAAGCAAGGAGAAAGTCATTCATCCTAGAATGTTTCTTCCCTACAGCTAAAGAGAGAGAGAGAGAGAGAAAGGATGGGGGGGGGGAGAAAGAATAGATACATCTACACGGACTCGCTCTACTTGTCTCTAATATCGATTTGAACGTAGGACTACTCGGTTTAACTTTCTCTCTCTCAAAAAAAAGAGAGAGAAGAAATTACATGATCCCTTTAGTTCCCTCTTTTTTTCCTACATAGCCCACAAAGACACTGACTGTCTTGACAGAAGCTTAACATAAACCTGTGATCCTTCCCCTCTTGCGATTTCTCCCTCCCTTTCTCTTCCTCACATATGTACATATCTATTATAAAGAGAAAGAGGGAGATATAAGATGAAAACATGCAAAAAGATTTTTTTTTGAAGGGGGGGGGGGGCTGCACTTAATGCATCTAAGCACGCCACTGTCTCATCACTATCTTATCTGCTACAGCATACAGCATACCTTTCCCTTTTTCTGAGTCTGAGAAACATGTTACAAAATGTATAATAGGATAGATGAAACAGTTGATGGAATCTTGTGGAGAAATCTTTTTTTTTATCTTTCTCTCTTCCTCCTCCAGTGATAGAGATGGAGAGATGAGTCTTACAAAAAAAAGAGGAAGAAGAATGGGAAATAGATGAGTAGTGAAGGACATTGTTGCACTGTTATTTTTTTTGGGTACATATCTCCACTCTATAGTACATACAGTAGTGTGTATATGTATATGAAGATTGGAGATGGATGTAAAGTTTTTTTTTGTGGACAGGAGCTTATGGAAAGGATAGAGAGATAGAATGAAGAGAAAAAAAAGAGAAAGGAGACGACGGTAGATTTTAGTTTTACAAGGCCGTCTGTTAGGGATTCGAAACGACTGACTTTGATAGGATTCCCAACCTCAGTCTCCTTCTATTTTTTTTTTGCAAGACAAGAGTAATTTAAAAGGCAATGTTTTTTATACACACAGGCTCTCACCCACTGATTTTCTAAACGACAAGAAGAGACGCAGGAAGAGGAGCCGAAGCGGGGTATTCTACAGAGTTAAAGAAGAAGAAGAAAGTGGGAAAAGCAACTCGGCACACACTTTTCTCCAGAAACTGGATGAGGATCCAAACGGAAAATAAAGAAAAACCAAGGGAAAAAGAAAAAGAATAAAAAGTAGAATAAGTACAAGGAAAAGAAGAAGAAGAAAAGAAAAAAAAAGTTTTTTGGAAAAAGTCTTCTTCTCTGTTTTCTTTTTTTGTACTTTCTCTTTTTCCTAGGCTTTAGTGCCTCTGGAAGCGTTAACAATGACTGGTGGTGCCGCCATTGGTGATGAGTGTATGAGGAGGACCAAATCCGTTGTTGTTTCTGTGCCACCCATCCTCTTACTTTTACCAACCCAACGTTACCTCATTCACAACAAACCCTGCTCTAGTGAGTCAAGTCCCTCTGAAAATTCCATGGGCTGACTCTCATTCACTTTCTCTGTCTTACTTTCACCTGCTATCTCTCTCTCTGTGAGTGCCTCCGCGTGTGAGGCAGCATCCTTTTTTTTCTACAAATTCATCTGAGAGACTTGATAAGTGGGAGGAATGGGACAGAAATTCAACAACTTTCACCCAAAAATAATTTACAAGTGCATTTCTACATTTGTCTCTTCATAACCCACTCACTTGTACTTCCCGCCCCCCTCTCTCTCTTTCTAGGACAAAGACCAAGACAAAGTGAAAAAAGAAAGTTTACAAATGTTTTTTAAAGTGAACAGTGAAAAAAAAAGTGAAAGCTCTGTAATTTTGCTATAGAGAAACTCTCTCCCATCGCCCATTCTTTGTTTTTTGTGTAAAATAAAAGGAGAGAAAGGTACCGTACAAGAGTTGAAATACAAGAAAAAAGAATTGTTTATTTTATTTAAAACAAAACACACAAAATAGAAACAATCTTGACACACTTAAAATTTTAACAAGAAAATTAATTTAAGAGGGTGACACATCATTTACAGTAGAGAGACAATAGAAATAAATTCAACAAAAAGTGTATTGAAAATTAATTAAAACGAAAGGATGCTCACAAAAATTTTTGGCATCTTGATTCTACTTTTTTGTAAGTCAACTGTCAAGTAAAAATTGAATTGAAAAGTAGAAATTGGATGATTTGAATGTAGAAAAAATAAAAGAAAAAAGTGTCTTGAAAAAAAGAAGAAGAAGATGAAGCTATGATTTGATTTGATATTGAACAAAGGACTCGTATTTCTCAAGAGTTGCTAGTTTTCTCTCTCTTTCTAGTGTAGTACATCATCAAATTCTTCATCCTTTTCTCTCTCTCTCGACCTTACCCATTTATTTGTGTTATTGTACCTTTCAAGTGTCATAACAACAACAAAAAAAGAAAAGTTGACAAGTCTCTCTCTCTCTCTCTCTCTTTAGATCAAGATTCTAGAGCAGAGACAGATGTGATTTTGACAAAAAAAATACAAAGAAGAATATCCAACACAAAAAATTTCTGAGACAAGAGTACATGAGAACATTCGAGACTTGAAAGATTTTTATCTTTTGTCTCAACTTTGTGTCTCCTCTCAAGAAAAGAAACTGGACTACTAAAAAGAAGATTTATTTCTCCTCAACTTTTTTGGATTAACAAAAACTCCCTCTATATAAAAAAAGTGATGAAATGTAAAGTGAAGAGAATTTTCAAGTGAAAAAAAAATTCGTCTCCATTGACTGATGGATGCGGACTAGTGATTCTAGGCCGGAGGCCTTGACAAAAAAAAAACTCACGAGACCAGAACCCATGCCATTCTTCCAAAAAAAATAAATAAAAAAACCAACTTACTAAAAATTGTACACAGATCCATGTAAATAGCCCAAAAAAATAATGTGAGCAAATATCCGGGCGAGTTGAGTACAGGAATAAATATTTGTGTGCTTATGTATGTCCTCTACTGTACATACAGCTGTACATAATAGACAATTTTTTTGGTCAATGCAACTGCAATATTCAACATAGTCTCATAACAATTGGATTTACTATTAAGACCCACATTAGTCTACAGTCTGTGCTTCAAATGACAAAAAAAGAATTGTCTATAGTAAATGTACAGTAATGTTTATATAGTCATAGCCTCTTGTTCATAGAAGAGAGAGTGACAAGAGTTGACCATTGAAAGATCATAAAAAAAGTGGCTACTTGTACACTCCTACAACAGAGATTTACAGTTCCCCCCACTCGACCTCTCTCAGTGTAAGGGACATCCGTGTGTCATGTAGCGTGTCCTACTGCCATTTCCTTACTGTACGACCATCCAGTCCACGCATTATTACTCTCTTTCCTCTCTCTCTCTCTCTCTCCAAAAAAAATCTGTTCTTTATCCGAGACAGCTCAAAGGGAGGATCACCCCAAAAAAAGAGACAAGAGTGGACACACAAAAAAAGTTTTGTCTCTTTTTGCCGGCTCATTGTGGAATTTTTGTTGGTTGTTGGCATGTTCATGTAAAAAAAGAATTTTCTTGTGACAGTTGACCCCCTCCAAAAAACCACGAGATCAATAATACAAAACAAACACAAAGAGAGAGACGAGGAGTAGTCAAGTGTTGAGCTAAATTCCCACACTCCTCATTCTCAGAACACTCTCTCTTTACATTTTACAAGAGAAAAAGAAAGAAAGAGAAATAAAAACATTTTTAGTGTGTACACTGTACAAAATAAAAAGAAGAGAAAATCTCCAAGAAAAATCACCATCCACATTTTCCTCTTTAAAGGAAGAAAAAGAGGACAATTCTAGAACAAGAAAACTTTTTTTCTTCTCATGTCCACCCTGTCTCTTCAGTTCAAGTCAAGTGGACAAGTTTTTGATCCGCAATTCCTCTAGAAAATTACACTGTTCCTCACTTTCTTTTCTCTCCTCCATTTTTTTTCTTGTGAGAGTCCGAGTGTTATGGATTGAGATAGGATGTGACTGTGCTCTGTGTGTGGTGTATGACTAAGCTTAGACGACTAGAAGTTTTTTTTTGGTGCGTGTGGTCTCGACACACAAATAACTGTAATAGAGTAATAGTCAAGGAAAAAAAAGTATTTGTAATTCTAATTCTATTGATTTGATCACAAAAAAACCCGGGATTCTTTTCCTCTCCGAAAAATAAAAAAAGGGGGTTTTTCTTCAAATGTTCTTTTGTGTTATGACAGTCTCTACTATTTTTCACTGGACTTTTCTTAAAAAACTGGACACATCCCAAGGAAGAATGGCAAGGAAATCTAAAATTCTTACAGCCCTCATCATCCTCCTCACTCTCCTCTTGACATCCTGTCACGGTAAGATTTTTATTTAAAAAAATTCTTTTTTTAGTTTTATTTATAGAAATATTGGCACGATTTTTTTTGGCGCTTCTCAAATAATCAAAATTCATGGGAAAGTCACCTGATAAATTTTGAAAGGGAAAAAGAAAATTGACGACCTAATTTAGTAATTACACTAGTTGGGTATTATACTTGGAATTGATAGTAAAATAATGTACAAAAAGATAGAGAGAGAGTTGATGAGTAATTTATTTAATGTTGTTTAATGTTTAATGTTGTTAGATATGCCTTACAAGTTGAGAATGAAATAATGATAAAATTTGATGAAATGGAATGAGATGAGGGAGGAGGAGGAGGGAGGGGTGGGGGGTAATGTAATAGAGAAAAGTGTATAAAGTTGCTCATATTCTTGTAGTGTTTCTCATGAGGAATTGAAATTTTAATTAAATTGTTTTATAACTGCCATGTTGGGACTAGAAACATGATGTGGACTTGACTAGAGAGAGAGAGAGAGAGTCACATGATACACATTTTGACACTAATCTCCCCATCCCCCCTCTCTCTCTCTCTACAATATTTTAACCATAATAATTTCCTCTTGTACATATGGAGTGAGAATTCCAAAGATACAATCTGGTGGATTAATTTACAATATATGGAGATGGAGAGGGGCTAGTCTCTAGTGGGACATTGTTATGTGTTCGAGTACTCTCTCTCTCTCTTCATCATTTGGTCAGTTTCTAAACAACGCAAAGGTTTTTTGTCTCCCCCAATGCAATCCAATCTAATCACAATTTTCTCTCTCTCTCTCTGTTTACATTGTCATCTCCATTTTCTCTGTTAGAACCTCCATTCTAGCCCTTTCCCAAAATTCTTGTCTAATTAATGCTGACGGATCGAGGGGGAATTCCTTTCCTATTGAGTCCCATACCTTCTCATTCCCTCCCCTCTCTCTCTCTCTTCTCTAATGTGGCCATTAGAACTGGAATCTCTAGAGTGAAAGTCTCATCCTCCCTCTTTTTCCACGTGTGCTTTTCTCTCTCTCTCTCTCTCTCTCTCTTAATGTCCATGTCATTCTTTTTAAGAGAGAGTCAAAAAAACAAAAAGTAGCCCATTATGTACGACAATGAGGTGGAGAATTTTGTGGGTGGATAAAAATATTTTTTTTTTGTGAAAATATTTTGCGTGTAATCAAAATGATGGGATTTGTGGTTTTAGTTTTTGGGAGGAATGAGAAAGGAAAAAATAATGCTTAGAAAGAAAGTGAAAGTTTTATTTTTCCAATTGGTTAGAAAGTCTGAGAAAAAAATATGGATCATAGGCTGTGGTTTTTTTATTGGGCTGAAGGCTACAACTAATGAGCATCAAATTTGTTATAATAATTCGATTCTATACATATTTTTTTCATATGTATACTTTCTCCATTCAGTTTTATATAGGAGAGACGTTGGAAAGTGGGAGAGTAAGTGAAAGAGAAAGGGAAATAGCTACAAGTGACGAAGAAAATGAGAGAGAGCTTTCAATGAATAAAATATGCATCAGCAACTCGTACTTAATCTCCCTCCAACTTCTTTTTATTAATTCTTCACTAGAATATTATGATTATGCTCAAAACTTTCTTTTTCCTTTTTTTATCTTACTTTCTCTCTCTCCCTCCTTTCTCTATTTCAACTTAGTTTTTTTATTCTCTCTTTTCTTTCTATCCATGGAATTTCTTCCATTATTTTGAAACCCACCTTTTCACATTCCAGTCTTGCTGACTTCTTATCACCTTCCACTCTCGTTTTCTTTCTTTTCATTTTCTTGGGTTTTTTTGGAAAGTTGGGAGTAAAAGTGAAAAGTCTATTTTTGGTCTTCTTTTTTAGGATAAAAAATACAAGTCACATTTCACATGTCTGTCCTTCTGGCATAGATTTTAACTGAGTTTGAGAGGCTAAAGAAAAAATATATTGAGTCTATGGGTAATAAATTTTAGAGGGAGAGAAAGCTTGTAAGTTTGTCTTTGCACAAGATTAAGCATGGGGACAAGAAACAACTTTTGGGAGTTTTTACTCATACATTTTGATATCAAAAGAGAGAGAGAGAGAGAGAGAGAGGGACGATGACTCATGCAAAGTAGGTCACATGCCCATTTTCCTAATGTCTACTTATCTCCCCTTCCTCTTTTCAAAAAAATGTGGACATGTTAATCACTAGGATTATTAATTACGATAAATATTGATGGCTCGCTCTTACGTAAAAAAGTAAAAAATGATCCATTGTCTTTTATCCATTATTTATTATATGGGTCATCCCCAAATACTACATTATGTACGAATATATCTTTTTTCTCTCCTAGAAAAAAAACTAAAAACCCCCATTATTTTATAAGCTTGACACTTGACGCAGGACCATTTATTGATTATTGATTTTATCAACTCCGATACAAAAACAAAAATATTTTCTCTTTAATATTTTTGTATTTTCTTTCATATATATTTTTTTTTCCTTTAAATTAAATACCCTCAAAAAATTTTACACCATTTTTGTTTTGTTTAAATATATATTATTAAAACCCGAGTCATTTTAACAAAAAAAAATCTACAAAAAATTTTTTTGGAGTATTTAAATTTTTTTCTTTTTTTTTCTTTCTGAAAGTGACGGAAAGGAAATTAAAAAATTATTTTGTTATTACAAAAGAGGAAGCAGAAGAAGAGAAAAAAAGAGACTCAATTATAAATCTCCAACCCCAGTCAAAATTTAAAAAAGATTGGTTTCGAATAGAAATAAAAGAAAATTTTTTTTATTCAAGTTAGTGAAAGTATTTTTTTTTCTTGTCTAAATTTTTTTTTTACCAATTTATTTTTTAAAAGAAAAAAGAATAATTTGAAGATTTTTTGTTCGTGATATGTACAATACAGAGAGAGACTAGCTAGTGCCAAGCTAAATTTCAAGACTAATGTAGTTGACTTGTAAATGATTTTTCAGGAACGGATTGGAAATTGACGGGTAAAAATACATATATATATATATATGAAGAAAGGAGGGGAAAGCGGGATGAGATATGAAAGGAAATGTTGTTTGAGTTGTGGGAGAGAGTATTTGTTGAAATTATTCCTTTGAAAAAAAAGAAGAGAAAGAAATTGGGAGAAAAAAAGAGAAGACGTTTTACTAGAGAGAGGAAGAAGACATTGTACAGATATAATAGAGAAGGATTGGAATGAAGCTTCTCCTTTTACTTGAGTAGGAGGAAGAGAGAGCGTAAAATAAAATAAGCAGAGTGTATGCATGACAGATTGCTGTTAGAGACTGAGATGATTCATACTAATATTCGGAGGAAGCGTAGAGAAGGGAAAATATGGAGAATGGAGAAATTCCGTTTGGCTCAAGAATAAGAAACTATTGGAGAGAAGACGAAGAGGAGGAGGAGATGCAGAGATTCTCTATCTCCAACTCTCCCAATCTTTTTCGTTTCAATGTGAGTGGGTCTCTCTACCCATCTCCTTTTGTCTATGGGAGAAAGTGGGGAGTATCTAGAAAAGGAGTGGAATGTTGGAATCACGAAATTATCGTGCCTCCATTTAGTTATTTAAGTTTAACGTACTAGTCATGGAACTGGACTATGTGAGTTGAATCCTATTCTCTTTTTCTCCATCTCCCCAGGCATCAAGAGCTTTCCCTTTACTTTCTACTTTCTCCCTTTTTTTCTTCCTCTCTCTCTCTCTCTCCGTCAGTCTACTTTATCAAGGAGAGGGAGAGTTTTCGTGCATAAATTTGCAATGAAGCATTAGTGGACGTGGTGTACTTTTCCTTTGTTCTTGTACAAGGGGAATGAGTAGTACTGGGTGCACAATGCACTACATGAACATGAGTATGTACCAGCCCCCCTCTTTTTCAAACAGGGACTATGAAAGTCTCTTCAATTTATATACAGGGTGGTCCATACATACATACATACTAGTATGTATGTACAAGACAAGTATGTACATATAGAGTTTTGTAAAGAATTTAATTTTTTCCCCATTTTATTTTTCAAAAAAAAAAACATATTCAACAGAATTGAAGCATTTTTTCTAATTAAAATTCACAAACAAATATTAACTTGCCCTCTTTTTATTTTCTTTTTATATAACTTTTGAATTAAAAAGTCTGTGCTTCGTTTTCTTCAATTTTTTTCTTGTGTACAACATGCTCAAATAAAAAAGTAAAATTTTGTAGCTTAAAATATCTTGAGAACAACCAAAATCAATAATTCTAAAAAACCGCCCTGTATTTCAAAACAGGTAATCTAATGTACTACATTTCGGGTTACGATTTTTTTTTTAAAAAAAAGTCTTTGAACCCACGCATCCATTGATATGCGAAACTAATGGGGGACGCACTTTTTTTTACTGTTGGTTCAAACTTGTTTTTTATCTTGTGCAAGATTACGTAATAGTAAGTATGTAAAGTACAATTGGATGCTGATTTTCATCTTTCTCTGTGCTCCTTTCTCAAACCAAATTTCGCCTTCCTGAAAAAAATGATTTACAAGTCATCTCACGAAATTTTTTTTTGGCTTTTTCTTTACATCTTTCGTACCCCTCATATCTTTGTGGCCTCCCCTGCTTTTTTTTTTCTTTTACCGCCGCATCATTCCATTGAATGAGGCTATGGCCAGAGAGAGAGACGGAGATGTTCATGTAAGACGTTAATGTTATAACGTAGTAAGATTTTCTTGGGATTTTCTCCACTGGTGATTCCACTTCTCATACTCCACTTATTTCCACCAACTTGCCATGATCAGCTCAAGCGGCCCCGTTTCCTCTCTTATCCACCCGCACTCTCCTACTTGAATCTTATTCCTCGTCTGTCTCCGCATCTAGATCTCAATGTTACAGACAGAGAGAGAGAGACGGCTCAAGTGCCTCCTTCTTCCTCCGTCGGATCCTCTTCATGCAAACAAAAACTCACTTTATGTAAACAAGTCGACACATCCTCATTACCTTCCTAGAGAGAGAGAGAGAAAGCTCTATCTTACAAAAAGAGAAAGTATGCCTACATTTTTTAGAGTCATCACACTTTAAACAGTTTTTTTTCAATAATCCCTCCATTTCTTTTTTTTCTTTCTCTATAGTTTCACCTACTTTTCCCCTCGAATTTTTTCTCAAGCTGCTTACCTTTGAGGGATGAGAGGGAGAGTAAAAAAAATAAAACTTTTCTCTTTTCTCTTTCCCAGAACAATATCCTCCAACTAAAAACTCCCACACACACACACACACACACACACACTTTCTCCTCCTCCGTTGCCCTACAATCAAACTGACACTGGGGAGATGAAGAGATGGAGGAGGGGGGGAAATAAAAGAAAGCGGGTTAAAAAGCAGTTCAGTTAGAGTTGGGGGTACTGAGGGAATCTCAATTTACAATATAAATTGACACTTTTATGTGATAGGATACAGTTTGAAACCAAATGTAAAAAAAAGTGAAAGCAATCAACTGACTTTTCCTGGGCCAATGCCAGAACACAGCCTATATTTGACCATAAAGACCCATTTTAGTATCAACTGCCCGTTCCTACTTTCCTATATTATCTCCCCCTGACTTTCTCTCCTTCATCTCTACTCTCACTTTCTCTAAGTAAGCCTTGTGTCATGAGGTTGTGTGTGGCATTCACTTCAAAAATGTTAAATTATAGTCCACGACGTTGAGTGAAAAAGAAACTTGAAGGAAATCATTCCAACTCACCACCACCTTCTTTCTTTTTTTTCTTGGCCAACTTTCTCTCTATTCAATAGGAGACAAGAAAAGGGGTGAAATGTATGGAGAGTCAAAAGAAAACACAATTTTCTCTCCTGACTTTCTCTTTGGACTGGGCCAATAATTTTTTATTTCCTTAAAGTATCCTCATATATAATATTATAACTACAGGCTACATGAAATAATTTAGTGTATCATATTTTCTCCCAACTCGAATAAATTTCGGGGACGCACATTTTAATCTACACAATTACATGGCCATACCACCAAAAGAAAAGAAAACATTTTTATGGTGCGTATAGTACTCTCGTACAAGATGAAAAAAAGAAAGTTGTGTGTGGAATGTAACAAATTAATGTCGAGAGAGAGAGAGAGAGAGAGAGAGGGAGAGAGAGAGAAAGTATAGAGAACAAATGCCAAGAGTAGTTATGTATTATATATGACATGTATATCCTTTCACTTTCTCCAAAGTAATAAGGTTGTCCCTTGTGAAAGTGAAAGCGATCAATGAGCGGTTAATGGGGTGGGGGAAGCATGTTATCGGAATTATGAAAAGACAAATTGACGGAATCCTTTTATTGGTTGTGACGGACCGTAGAAAACTCACAACAACAAGAAACGAGAGAAAGTGAAGGGAGAAAAAAAGAAAGCTAGAAAAAACACAATTTTTTATACACAGTTTCTTATTTCTCCATTTCCCCTTATACACCATTACCCCATACTGTCTTTTATGCCCACCATCAATGTTAGTTTTGTATGGAGAAAGCAAGGGAAAAAAAATAAAGTCTCAGCTTTTATTCAGTTTTTCTTTCATTTTGACAAAGAGAGAGAGAGAGGGACAGAGAAAGTCTGATTTAATGGTTGTAATTTATTAGGGTACATTTTATAATTGATTTTCAATTAATTTGTTCTGATACTCATCTCTCCTCCTCAGGAAAAACCACAGAGTTGAGATATTAAACTCTATGGGTTTCCAAAAGACTGGGTTGTCCATGTGGGTGGCCACAAAAGAAAAAAATATGGACAAAATATGAAAAGGAGTCTCGAGCTCGAGCTCTACTTGATTGAGTTGCCATGTCTTTTTTTTGTGAGATGAAAATGTCTATGCTTTTCACCATCGTCACGTGTCTACATCCCTGTAGTTGCATTTGCAAGAGAGAAAGCAGAAAGAGAAGATGAAATTCATGGCACGCAAGAAGAGTGTCAGGCGGTATTTTATTATGGAGAAAGTAGGTAAATGCTGGCTTAAGATTCCCCATTGCCTTCAAATGAGCAGAAGGTTTTGTTATCTTGGCGGTGTAGGAGGTAGGAGAAAGTGAGAGAGAGAGAGACGTGAGAGGAGAAGGAGGGGGAGATGGCGATCTGTTTTAGTAATAATTCATGGGGTCTGGACAATCAGGAGTGTAGTCAGCCTAGTCAGCAATATGCAGAAAACCACAGAATCGATACGGGGAAAAAGGGTTTTTCCGCTTTCACCCTCCTCCTTACCACGATAGAGAAATTTGCCAATGCCATTGAATGTAAATTCCCACACACAAACTTTCTCTTTCTCTCTCTCGATGGACATTTTCTTTTTCTCATTTCCCAAATATTGTACATTGTACATGAATGTCTATGGGTGAAATGAGAAAATAAAAATTCCATCCTTACGCGCTTCACTCAAGAAAAAAAAAGAAAAGAAATCTCGGACGTGTTCATAAAAAAGAGAAAGCGAAAAAGAGAGGATAATATAGAGAAAGCAGTGGCTGTCACCGTTCATTCATATTGAATTTTTATTATTCGTAAAGGTATACAGTTGAATGATCACAAAAAAGAGAGAGAGAATCAAAGAGAGCTCAAGACTCAAGAGAAATAGACAGAGAACAGACTTTCCCCGCATATGACAAAAGCAAAAGACACAAAAAGAAAGAAAAAAAAGAGAAAGAATATTTTTTAGCTCCAGTCTATCATTTGTCTTTTTAATGTAGTGCCATTATTTATTTCTAAATCTTATTCACTCCCCATTTTTTTCTCTAGTTCAACTCTCTCTCTGTGTATCTCCACAGAGGAAATTCTTAACGGGGGGAGAAAGTTTGACTAAAAAATGAAAGGGCACACAAAAAAAATAATTCTTGTTCTAAATGGAGCCAAATCTTTCTCCCTAAATCAACGTAGAGTGGCGGATCAAGTAGATCGTCATTGCAGATATAAGAGAAGACTTTCTCTCTCTTCCTCTCTCATTTTGGATTATAGAGATAAAGATAAAAAAATGTGACGCAGTGAGCTAAAGACGTAATATAGACAAAGTGAAAGTAATAGTGGTTCATGCAGGAGGAATTAATTCACTAGCTCGGATTTTCTCTGAGAATAGTCGACTGTGCATAATCAAAAAAAAGGGGAAAAGCCGTTTGATGTTTCATTCATAGATTTCCAACCACGTCCAAACTTCCATCCATACATTACTTCTTGTCAGATGAAAAGCACACTGAGATACACTACCCCAAAACACTAGACAGAATGTCCGGTTCCACTTTCTCTCTCTCTCTTTCATAAATATATACCAACGAGAGAAAGCAATCTAAAAAAACAAGATTCTTCTCATGATTTACAAGAGCAGGCTGGATTAGACTGAATAATCAATTCTGAAAATATTTATTTAAATAAAAATTCAATCCATCCCATCCACCATTCTCCAAAAATATTGAAAAAAACTTTATTTTTCGCATCTCACTTTCACTTTCTCTCACAGACTAGATGAGACTATCCATTTATTTTAATTTGGCATCAAACTTTTTGATTGCCCTCTACTCTCTACATATTTTATATTCAATTCACAATGCTTTGATTTTTTTTCTCTATTTTTTAAAAAAAGAGCAAGTAGACTAAAATATTATGACAAGTTTACGACGTCTCTTGAGAGAATCCCCTGGCTTTATATTCTAGGCGCTGTGCTTATGAAGTAGCAGTAATTTGTCCCATGCCAATAAAAATAAATAAAATGAGAAGGGAAGGATTAAATTGTGTAATGAAATAGTTGGAAAATTTTCTTTATGTAGAAACACACAAGTCCACCATTTTGAAAATTTATATAGAGAGAATGTCTAATTACTGATAAAATTTTTGGGGAAATAAATTTCACTTAATTTTTAAGAATTTTTGGACATAAAATATAGCCTGTGGTTTTTCCCTCTCAAACCACTCACTTTCATGAGAGCTACATATCTATCCCCAGCTTAGTTTTGTGTGTGGTTAGGGAGGGAGAAAGGAGGGGGAGGGAGAGGGAGAATTGAAGTTCAAGAGTATTTATCTGAGAAAGGAAAATCTCATTATAGAGCCGAATGATCCTCAAAAGCAAATAAACTAACTAGAGGAGAAAGAGAGGGAGAGCTTACAAATTCACTCTACTTTTAAACTAAATCAGATCCTCTCGCATTTCTCTCTCTTAGTCTCTTCACTTTTGTATTTAGGCAAAAACAAAGGTTACAAAACATTCATGTTTTCTCTCTCCCTTTCTCTTTTATCCACAACACAATTGTCTCACAAACAAACAACTAAACTAGGCATCAAGTTTACTCATCTGATTATCGTGGGACAAGGAGCAAGAGAGAGAGAGAGAGAGAGAAAAAAAACTCGAGGTTTTTTTTAAGTTGAGGACGTTTTTGTCTCTAGAGAAAGTCTTTTTTTTGTATTAGATTTAGACTGAGAGAGAGAGAGAGAGAGAGAAAGTTTTAAAATGTTAAAATGGTTCTCATTAACTTAATCTCGAGATGGAATAGTTAACAATTGGAGGTTAAGAGAGAGAGAGAGAGAGAGAGAGAGAGAAAGTGAATATAGTTAACTCATTGTGGGTTTTCATTTAATTTGCCTTTTTAACTTTTCTCCAACAAGCATCATCTCATGATCGTGGCTAATAATTACTGTGGTTTTTTTTAAGAGTCAAAAAAGAAAGCCGCTCTTTTTTGGTCACTACTAGTACTTTCACCAGTGTTACTCGTACCACAAACTATTTTCTATATATAGAGAAAATCTATGGGAGTAGGTTTTTTGCAATGGAGTGAAAGTAAGAAAAACATTTTTTTTCTCTTTTATCCGTTTTCATGTTGATAATGAGGAGGTTGGATGGTTGGAGGTTTGATGGCGTACAATGATTTTCCCTCACTTCACTAATGAGTTGGAATAACCTCGGCGGCTGGCTGTCTAATTGTTGGAAATCTCTGACATCACTCGACCTAATCGTACTTTCCCTAACTTTTACTCACTTTTACTTTTCTTTTTCCGCTCTCCCTTGAGACTCAAACTTGCCAACATCTTCCTCTTGAGTTTCCTTTTTCTTCACCACCCTCATCTTCATCTCAGCTATCCCCAAAAACTTGTTCTCTATTCAAAATACGTGAGTTCACACATACCCACACACAGAGAAAAGAGAACGCATGGCCCTAGTACAATGTACGTATAGTCACTACTTAGACTTTCACACCAAGTTGAGATTTCTCTACAGGGAGTCAGCCCCTGGCAGTGAGTACCAGTATAATAATACTTAACAGCCTCAGATTATTACGCTTACCTTCATACCTCATACCTTTGACTTACTTTTTTAGAGTACTCTGGCAAATGGAGAAATTAAGGGAAAAGTCACTTTCCCTAGATACGCTCCTTCCTTCCAGCAAACTTGGAGTCGGGTCCTGGCCCCCGTGTCAGGCTAGCGTGGGCCCTCGGTTCTTTTGAGAGAAAGTAAAGAAAGTGAAAGAAATTCAAACGTTAAGTTATTTTCTCTACTAGCCCATATTTTATATATATTCTCCCTCTCTCCAATCATCTTGAAATAAGACATCAATTTAATTACGTTCAAGCCCAAGCTCCCTTTCACTCTTGTCATCTCACATTTCTTTTTTTGAGAGCGGGGAAAGAGAAGGGAAAAAAAGATTCTACGGTTTCTATACTTTCTCTTCAGTCAACTTTTTTTCTCTCTCTTCCCTCGAGATGCATTATAATAATTGTCAAATTGTCAATATTTGTCAACTTTCCCTTTACCCTCTGCAGTCTTGGTATGTGAGTTTTCTTTTTCATGCTTTTTTTTTCTTAAATTATTACAGTGAAGCAATTTTCCAATCATGAAACAGTTTTTTTTGCACACACACAAACCTGTCTCCACATGTGATATTCTATGAGACCCATTTTGTCTGTTTTTCTTCTTTTTTTGAAAAATATCAAAAAAAAAAAATTGTTTGTGTAAGGGGAATTGATCTTTCAAATTCTGTCCTATTTTTTTTCGTTTATTTCATGGAAATGTTTAGTAAATTTTTTCATAGTTACTTGATATTTGATGATATTTGTATTGATGGCTGTGACATTTAAAAAAATATAACATGATGCTCACTAAAGTTGTTGGAGATTTATTTAATTTAAGTCCATATCCATTACACAATTTCTCAACAAACATTTCCCCATACTTCCCCTAAGGAATTGCGTAACTCATCTCAATTGTGTTGACATTTTTTTTTTTTTACTTTATTTATTGTCAACTGAATTTTTTTAAAGGGAAAAATCAATTCTAAAAAAAGGAGGACAAATTGGGTTTTTTTAAATCAATTGAAACCTTCATTTTTGCAAATAATAATTCCCTCCAATATTTTTTTTATTTGCTTTGATTTCTAGGCTATTTTCTTTGGAAAAGAAAGTAGAAAAAAAAGGAACGAATGAAAATAACTGCAGACTAAAGGGAAAGGAGAAAGTATCTTTCAAAACTTGTTACATGTGTGAAATTGAGCATGTATCGATTTTGAACAAGGCCTCAAAAGGAAAAAGAGATGGGCCGTTGAGTCTCAGCAAAGCGGTCACTGGAACACTTTCCTGTCGTCCAGGGGTAACTTTGTAGAAAAAGAAAGTAGAGAGAGAGAGAGAAAGGGAATGGAAATACTTATATTTGAGTGGAGAAAGGAGCAACTTTTTTTTGAGAGAGGAGAAATGTATATTGATATGAGTTGAATATCGGAGCCAATATCCATAATCATTTCTTTCTCCTTGTTCTCTCCCATGGAGAAAATAGGGGAAAGTACGTGTGTTACTCTCCCTTTTACGGCTCAATCTTCATCTTGCATTACATACAGTCACACATTTTTATTCGTGTAATAATATTTCCCCCCAAAAAATCCCCCATTTTCCGTACTTTCTCCTCTACAGTCCTACAATAACAGTCCAACAGTTAGGAATAAGGATTGACATGAATAGTTTGGAGTTTGAAAAGAAAATGATCAAATGAATCCTGAATCTCGTTCAAATTCTTCTCATAGACCCCCCACTCTTGTCCATTCTACTTTGAAACATTGTGGAGAACTGTGGAGAAAAAAACAAGATGAGACAAGGCAAGTCTGTTCAATCTTTACTGAAGATAACTTGAAAAAAAGAAACCGGTTTCTTTTTTTGACCTTTCTCCAAAATTTCTTCAAATTATCCCACTTTCTCTCTTTTACTCTACACTAAAAAAAGAGGGGGAAAATGTGGTAGGGTAGGGTAGTGGCCTATTACCATGAAAAGTTTAGAGATTGGTGGACATTTTATTGTCTAATTTATTATCTCTAAATTGTGTGAATGACTTTGGCAACTATTATTAGCTTGTTGTTTAAGCCATAAACAAATTTCAAGGTGAAAGTACATAAGCTTAAACCCACAATTTTCTTTCATCTCTCTCTCTCTCTCTTTCTGGTGTCCCATACACACATCACAGAGGGAGAGAGATGTGTTTGAATAGGCGAAGCTTTAGAAGGAGAAAAAAGTTTTGCAAGAAAAAAAAGAGAAAGTACAGAATCAAGTAGTAAAGTTTACTCTTGAGATAAGAGAAAGCTAATCCTTTTCAAATACTTTTGATGAGATGCTGAATAAATTTTCTTTTTTTTTGATCCCTCCATTTTAATCGTAAATCAAGAATAGTTTATCCGACACTTTTGTCGCCTTCATTTCTCCAACTTTGTGTAGAGACGGAGGAGGAGGAGGAGGCGTTGAGACGGAGGAGAGGATAAAAAAAGAGAAAGTGATGGGAGAGAGAGAGAGAACATATTTTGTAGTTTTAGTATGGGCAATCAGTTGACATTCGAGGAGGAGAATTAAAGTAATAATTTAGGGATGAGATGGTGGTGATAGGGAAAGTTAAGTTGGCAGAAGCATGACTACGAAGAATTTAGAATCAGTACACGAAATAGAAATACACAACCCCCCCCCTCCCCCTCCTCCTTTCTCCATTCCCCATTACCCATCCTCAGCCAATTCATGAAAAGTTTGGCTCTCTGTACAGTACAAATCTTGTAGACTGAGTCTAAATGGTTCATGTGCTTTCGTGAGTTAGGAAGCAATAAGCTTGTGCTTTGGAAATATTTATATGACATTTCAACAACGCTCCGTCGTTTTAGCTCTCCCCCTCCTCTTTTTTCCTTTCCCTTTAAAAAAATCCGAGAAAGAGAGAGAGAGACGGCAACGTGATTTCAATTGAATTTTGTCTTTTTTCAACTCGTTCCCGTCGCTTACATTTTCCCTGAGGAGGCTCCCTTGCCTTTCGTGACTTTGTCTTTTGTGACACATCCTCATTTCCTCTTAAATATCTTTTTTGTCATATTTTCACATTCCCCAATTCCCTCTCTTTTCCATCGAACCGGATTTTCATCAAAATGTGGATAATTTATTGGGATTCAGATTGAATTTTTCTGCACTCATCCAAAACTATAACATTGTTCTCTCTCTCTTCTCTAGATTAGTTTGGACATTGGGTAAAAAAAAGTGAAACATTTCTCCGGGGCCTTTTTCAAGGATGAGACTTTCTACTTATGTACCAACCTTGCTTTCACCCATTTTTATATAAAGATTGATTTTCTTTTGTTGGAAAAATACATTTGAGAGGAAATAGAAAATGTTATAATCGTATTAGAACAGAGGAAAACGAGATGATGAGGCGGAGATGAACGAAAGTGAGAGAAAGTAGGTGAAAATGTATATGTATATATCTATAAAAAGAAAATTTGCTACTTCTGAGAGTTTGTGCAAGGTGAGGATTTTAAAACAAGAGAAAAGAGAAAGTTTTTAGTTCTTTGGAAATCTATAAATTAGTAGAAGAGGAACGAGTAGAAGGACAAATTTCCTTCATCAGCCTCTTTTGCCTTGTGGTTTGCGGAAATGGTAAAAGCCACCATTTAATTATTTTACGAGGACTCTTTCTATCTTTTTCTTCTTACTTTCTCCCACTTTACTCTAACTTTCGCTTCAGAAACCTTTTTTCCTATCTTAGACAAACACCCAGACACGCACTCAGTAAAAGAAGAAAAAAAAAATCTTTGAATTGGGAATTTCCAGTTTCACTTTCTCTCTTCTTTTTTTGCTTTCTTCTTTCTTTTCCACAAAGTTCCATCTTCCAATTGACAAATTTTGTGTTTTATTTTTTGACCTCTTTACTTTGGTCAGCGGAATTACTTTGGATTTTAAGGGGGAAAAGGGAAAAGACAAAAGAAAAGACAAAAGAGAGCTGATAACTCTACACTTATTTCTCAACCCAAAAAAAAGAGAAAACTCACCACCTACACAAATACATTTAACCACATACATACACGCATGGAGAGAGAGAGAGAGAGACAAACTCTTACAATCTCCAGACTTCCCACAGAGGCATTTGAGTTAGTGTACCAGTGCCACAGTGATAATCGATTTCCGTTCCCTTTCTCTTTTCTCTTTCTCTCCCTCTCTGTCTATATTGAACTAACCTCTATATATTTGTCCTGATGGCCAAGCGACAGTGGTACAGTTTGGTTATATATCCAACATTTAATTCCTATCGAATTTCTTGACAGTCTCTCTCTCTCTCTCTCATGTAGCAAAAGAACTAAACATGTACCACGACCCAGTGGCGGTCCCCACTACAATGGTATGGCTTGTAGGCAGAATAAAAGAGTATGGCGAGTACAATACAAAGTGAACTCTTGGCTTTCAGGTCACATGCCATTGTCACCCCCTAGGCTTGACATTCATTTCACATGCCAGATGCTTAGCCACAGACGACACTCTCATCCATTCTCTCTCTCTTACCGTAGACATGGCCATGGATTAGTGAAAAAAGGGGGAGAGTGAAAATAAAATAAAAAATAGCCTCTGCAATCTGCTCTAGGCTTGATAACCAATGAATTGTTCTTTCCTCCTCCTCCCCTTCCTTCCTCAGTTTCCCCTTCCCCTCTTTTAGGGAATATTTAGGAGAGGGAAGGAATGAAAAATTACCAATAGCCCCGAGAATCATCTTCTCTCTCTCTCTCTCCCACTTCCTGGAAAATGCGCATCTCTAATACACTAATTGCCTAGATCAGACTGGGGAATCTCATTAATGTCATCCCCCCTAAACTTTATTAAACTTTCAAGTTTACCCTTGACTAATTGTCTCGTTTCCTAACCATTTCCATTTTGTCTCTCTCTCTCTCTCTCTCTTTCCTTCTCATGTCATCGCTTTTCAGCTTTTAATCACCTGCCCAAACTGAGACTCTCACAAATCAGTGGAAAGTGTGCTGTATGCTTTTTAGGGAGAATATTAATGGCAGTTAAATGTATAAATAAATTATATATAATTTTATTATATCCCAATCTCCCTCTCTCTTACATAATCCTCAAAAAAATAGTTTTTTGTTCCATTTTTCAATGGGAACGTTTTGAGCCATTTAAAAAAGAGAAAGTTGGTGGTTGGAATGTTGGTAATAAATATGTAAAATGAGTGGAACATGCACGAGGTAGATTAAGAGTATGTTTAGGGCAAGAAAAAAAAGAGAGGGTCGTTTGTAACTGATGAATGATAAAAAGTTGGTTTATGATGAGGGAGGTCCATTTTACATGCATATGTATGTTATGTACACACAAGAGGGACGCCATCATGATCAAGATTATTATGTTGCCATGTTCCCAAAATAGTCATAGACTCTAAATTACCCTTTTTGGTTCTTTCTTACCACAGCCGACTCTTTAGCCAAAAATAATGTAGGGAAAGTCATTTGATACATCAAGAGAGAGTCAAAGAGAAGAGTCAAACATAGGAGAAAAGTCTCTTTCTCTTTTACAAAGGTAATTTATGAGAATTTAATCTAACTGTAAAATCTCTTCCATAATTTATTTACATATCGTCTTCTTTCTTATTTACATAAATAGAAAAGCTTTCCCAAGAGAGAGTACACAATTCCCCCCCCCCCCATCAAACTTTATCATATCTAACACTAAAATCCCCAAATTTTAATATACATGAGAGAAGTGAAAGTGGAGAAAGAATCAATTATCACAATCACTTTTCAAGTGTCACCATCACCCCCTGGAATTGTTTCAAAAGGAAATTTAAATTTGAAATTGAAATTATGGTGATAGAAAAAGATAAGAAAGTGGACTTCACACATGTACATGTAGACATGTATGTATGTATGACCAAATGATAAGAATATGGGGCATGGAGATTTAGCCATATTTTCTCCTTTTCAATTTGACAGGAATCCACATAAATTTATTGATTGGGAGAGATAGAGAAAGTGTGAAAAAAATAAAGGTAAAGATTTTACAAGGATAAACGAGAAAAAAAGGAGGATAGTGGGGGGGATGATGAGATACATTGAGATAGATTTGGTGTTTTTGGTGACAGTGTAAATGGGAGAAAGTGGCTTTTTTGTATGTATCTCTTTTTTTCACGTTTATGTGGGTGTATACATTTTAAGGGTTTGGGTTTGTATTTGCATGATAGACTGTGATTTGAATAGAGTAGTCGTCCTACAACCGTTTCTTTTCAGCTCCCTCCCACTTGCTCTTCCTTTCTGTATCCATTGTCCACAAATTTATTGCTCTTGGAGAAAAACACATAACTTTGTTTTCCTCTCGTCTCACTACACAGGTTCTTTCCCGCCGTCCTCTTGTCCTTGTATTTTTTTTATATCCCCTGACTTTCTCCATGTTTTTTTTTGTCGTCAAACTCTCTCTCTCTCCTTTTCCCTGGGTAGGCCTTGCTTGGTATTGCTTGGGATGCAGAGACTTGAAATTTTTATACAAGTTTTTTTGTTTGTGCTGGCTTGATGCCCCCTATGAATTTCACATTGTAGGAAGAGGGAAGACAAAAAGGTGGAAAAGCTGTGGAGAAGATTGTTTTGGAGGAGGACAACTTGCATGCAAGACGTACATTAGACAGACATGAATCTTTGGTGATGTGATGCGTGTTGAGATAAATATGGATGTATTGTGGGGTCATGGATATTTTTTTTACAGCTTTCCATTTTTCCCTACCCTCTACCACTACCATCAAAACACTACTACGGCTTTCTCCAATCCTATGACGGGTGTATATTACACTCTAAGCTTTGTCGAGACTGTGTGGGATATTGAGAAAAAAGGGCGAGGCAAAAAAAAGGACAGAGAGAAAGTCTACAGATATTGAAAGGGAGAAAGAAGGATGAGAAGGAACAAGTGACAAACCTTGTTCCTTTCCCTTCTTTCTCTTTCTTTCTTTTTTCTTCAGGATCAAAGAGGAAAAACTTTTTTTTTTCTTGGGGAGACCCAAAATGCTTTGCGGAAGATATTAGAGCGCCGGAATTCAACACGGATGGCTATAGTTTTTTTTTCGCCATGGTTTGATTCAAAATATCGTACATACAGAGTACAAAGTGGGAGAGAAAGTGTGCAAAAAATATTTATAGAGGTATAGACGCCCTCATATGTATGGTAGAGCAGAATAGAGAAAAGAGAAAGCTTTGTGTCTCAAAAGTCTCTCTCTCTCTCGCTCTCTTCATGAGACTATTGATCGTGAATGAAAAGCTTCTTTACTTCTTAAGCAAACTCATCTTTGATATGCGATTATGCTCCAGCAACGTTGCTTTTATTCTCCTTTTCTTCCTTCAGCCACAAAATTCCCGCATTCTCCACAGAAAGAGAAAGAGATGACAAGAAAAAAAAGTTTTAGACTCAATTCAACGAGTTATAAATTCCCCCCTTCAACTTTCCCCTTCACTGATTGAGAGCTTAGTTTTGAGCTGATTTATACCAGACATGAACCAGCCACTCATTTTCTCTCTCTCTCTCTCTTATATTTTAACATTATCATGTGACCAACACAAAAGAAAAAAACCCAGTTATTTTTTATCGTGTTACAACGCCAAACAAAAATGGGCAAATAATTCTCTCTACTTAGTGTCCTCCCCCCCCCTTTGAATTTTCATTACTCGCAAACTCTACACCAGTTTTTTTTATTCCTTTTCTTTTGGAAAGACAAGAAAATAAGAGGGGGATTTTAGGGAGTGCGCTGTGTGTGTGTGGAATGTGTTGAAATTCAAGAAAAGCTCACATGTAAGGATTTTCTAATTTATTATCTCCTCCCACTGTGACTCGACTGTGTATGAGTTTTACGAGATGAAAATTCAAGCGAATTTCGCTTGTTTCTTAAATGAGTCTCAAGTTGTCATAAATCAAACAGTGTTTTCTGTCCCCCTCTCTCTCTCTCTCTCGCCAGTGGTGAAAGTAGAGGGAGAGAGGAAAGAAAATGAGACTTTTGCGACTCTTGAAATTACACGGTGGATGCCACATGGAAAATAATAAGAGTGGAATTTATTAAATACCAAAAATTATTTACCCTCACTCCATTTACAAATTTAGCACTGAGCGTTCATCAACCATTATCTCATCTCTCCAAATCTCCCCCTTTTCTCTTTTTGCCTATCTTCTCCCAAGAGAAAGAACATAAGCTCAAGAGAATTTCCCCAGTACACATTAAGTCCAAACTAAAAACCATCAACCCAATTTTAATTACATTATCAACCCAATTTTAAACACTTGCTATAAAAGCAACATTCTACCATGACAAATATTTTTATTGACTAACATTTTACATTCCTTTTCTTTCATGGATTTTCAACCATTAACAAAATTTTGTTAAAAGAATTGTTCTTGACAATAAAATGAATTTCAAAGCGGGAAAAAGAATGAATCAACGGGTTTTTTTTTGTGAAATTCAAATTTAAACGAGAAATAAAATTCTATTGAAAATTATTCAAAGTGGAAAAAAAGGAATTTATCTTTAAACGTGACATTGCCGCGTGACACTGTCATAGGAAGAAACTAAAGTGAAAGTTTTATATGGAAGGGAAGAAGAAAAAATGGGGGTTGAAATTAGGAGAAAATGAGGAATAATTTATCATTGGAGAAAAAAAAATGGAGGGAATATGCAAGGAAGTTGTTCTTTATTTATTAAGGTGTCCTGCCCTCCCTCTTTATTAGTAGACTTGGTTGAGAGAGACTCTCTCCAGTCAAAGAAAGCATGGAGGAAGTAGCAGGTGTGTAACAATGAAGAGAGAGCGTGAGAAAAAGAGTCAAGATGAAGTTGAAATATAGAAAGCACAAGTAAAAGCGAGATATGATGAACTGTGTAAGGCTCTTGCTGGTCCTCCTTTCTCCTCTCTTGTTTGTGACTGTACTGTATATATATATATATATAGAAAATCTTATAGAGAAAAAGTCAAAGAAAGTTCTTTTCTCTTTTTTTCCCCACAGTTGAGGTATTAATGGCTGGGTGAGGCTGCAAATACGCACACACTCGCATTTAGTTGAGTAGACTTTAGTAGGATTCGTGCCCAAAAATGAAATTTAGGATAGAAATCAACCTCTCCCCACACCAGAGAAAGGGAGAGTCATTGGTGAAAGGGAAAAAAAGGGATCTAAAAGAGTTGAAAAAAAAGACGGTGGAAAAAGCTGGGAGAGAAAGAGAGAGAAAAAAAAAGAAAACTCAATTCCACAATCTTTCTCGCCCTTTTTTCTTTACAAGCAAAAAAAAAGAAGAGAAAATTCTATTATTGAAGTTCCTTCTATTTAACCTTCTGCTCATTTTTTCTCCCTCTCTCTCTCTCTTTCTCTCTCAGTGCATTTAGCTCCGTTCAATTTTGTTATGTGAATTAAGTCCTACCCTTTCTCTCTTTTCTCTTGAACAAAGATTCATTTCTACTCTCTCACTTTCACCAGAGTACATAGACTGAGAGAGAGGGGGGAAAATATCGGTTCTCACTTTTTCCTTCTTTATAAGTATGATGATGAAGCAAAAGTAAAAAAAAGAAAGTAGTGAAAGTGAGCTGTGTTACCTTATTTTTTAATATACTTATAGTTGATCCAGTCTATATACATTTTCTTACACCTTGAAGCAACTTTTTTTCCACCTCGTTTCCACTTTCTCCAACTACATTTCTCTAAACTGTACATGTACGACCATTTTGGTGTATATGAAATTTACTACATGTATGTTGTACTATAGAAGCCAATGAAACGTGTCTTTGTGAGTCTCCTTTCCTTGTTGAGTCTCTTTTTTTCTCCAAACTTTCACCCAACCTTCTCTGTTTCAAATTCCCTCTGGTCAATTTCCCTTCTTAACTCACGCTTTTATTTTCCAATTGCTAAAGTGTACAAAAAAAGAAGAAGAAGAAGGGGGAGGAGGGGAGGGAAGATTTTTTTTTTGTTATTTTCTTGTGTTTTCTCATCTCTCAACTGACTTGCCCTCCTTGCCCATGAGATGAATGGAAAAGTACTTATTGAGAAAAGAGTACAGAGGACACATGTACAACAGCCTGTAGCTTTTTTTGTGTGTGTGAGTGTATGAGGGTATTTGTCGTTGTTCTGGCTTGGAGCAAGAAACAAACAATTCATTCCCATCCCTCAGTCTGAGTCTCCCCTCAGTCTACACATCCCCATGATTTGATCCATGGAGCTCAAACAAATAACTCTGATGCATGCAAAGTCGCTCCAGGAGATTTCTTACCTAACTATCCGCCCGTGTTGTACACATGCATAATGTAGAATGTACATGCTTCAAGCCGAGGGGGGAGGGGACAAAGTACTCTTTACTTGGAGGAGGAAGATGTGGAACGCCAAAAGGAAGGACAAATCGTGGTAACGTGGAAATATCTCCATATTCAAAATTTACAAGCTTTACTTGTACTAAAGAACAAGAAGAAGAAGAGAAAGCAAAAAGAAAAAAAAGTCTCCGTTTTCTGTAGGGGATTCATGGGCACATGCATCCATTAAATTCTTCGTGGACTGATGACTTGAAGGATTTTCTAGTGAATTTACTCGAAAACGTGAACAAAGGCAAGGAATACGAAACGAATGACACTGTCAGTTTTTTTGTACACATTTTTTTAAAACGTAGCACAGAAACTTGTGTCTACTTTCTCTTTCTATTTTTTTATATAAAAAAATGGATACATTGTCCCCCTGAGCTCAATATTTGGAGGCTATGGAATGACAAGTTGACATTATTGTAGATAATCACTCGTAATTACATACTTTTATTTTTTTGAGTGAGGAGAATATATAAATTTTATATGTATTAAAATTATAAACAAAAAAGTTAACCTTTCATTTTCAGTTGTTTTTTTGGGGGGGGGGTAAGATGTTTTCCCCAATTTTTCATAGCCCTCCATTACGGAAAGCTGGAAGGGGGTCAGAGGAGAGAGGTTTGATATTACGTGGGGTGAAAAAAAATGGATGGTATACATTTATGTAGTGGATGATTTGATGGGGATGCATGGATAATAATAATGACCCAAGGAAATCTGTTCGTGACAGTCAGCCTCATTCCAGTTCTATTACTCTTAACTGTTACTACTGGCCAGACAACCCATGGTGAGTTAGTTACTTTCCCTTCACTTTCTCCTAGTCTTTAGTCAGCTCCAATGCAGACTGACTCCTCTTGGCAGTCGTACAAGGCAAGGCTTGAGACAATAACATAAAAGAGCAAATTATTGGATGCCGCCGTCGCCATCCACAAGCACGCACAACCACACATTACCGCCAATATTTACCTAAGGAGGGGGGAGAATTTGTGTGTGTGTCTAGAATGGTATGAACACAATTAAAGCCATAATGAAATGTTTGAGAAGCATGCACAAAACAAATCAAAATCCCCCTACACACACAATCATTATAGTCATTTATGCAAGTCCTTCTCCTGGACAAACATTTTCATGGAGGAGAAAGTACAACGTTTTAGTTTACAAGACTGCCATGGAGAAATTTATTTTCTCTTGAGAGCTCATTCTAGTGCCAGTCTAAAAGTTAAATGGGAGATTGAATGAGGTAAATGAACAACATTTTCCAAAATAAACATTAGTTGATCATTACAACTTTCTCCGGCTTTCTTTTTTTGTGTCTTTACACGTATTGAGCAAGACGTGTAGAATTATGAGGACATCAAACTTTTTTTTTTAGATTCATTTTCAAAATGTCATAACTCTCTCTGTATTTATTCCTTCCTCAAGAAAAAAATAGGGGGCTATGAATCTCAACAATTTGGCGCCTACTACAAACTACAAATTGCCTACGCAAATCCAAATGACTCTGTCCCCATCCTCTCTTACTTTCTTTTTTTTCTCTATGTAAATATAACAGAGAAAAAGTGAGAACCATTCCATACTTTTTTCTCCAACTCCAGCTCCAGCTCTAGCTTCTTTCACTTTCTCCTGTTCACCAAACATGTGAAATTTTTTAGGGGGAAGCCTTGTCGTCGCTTCCTGTCTCCCTGTGCTATTTTCCATTGGCGTACATTTTTTTCTCTTTTGTGCCGTCTCTCTAGCATACCACTCTATTTTTTTATAGAGGAGAAAGTACATATCTATAGAAATCGGTTGATTTTCAACGGATAAAAAGGATGAAAGAAGCTTATAACATGGGAGAAAGTATGTAGAGGGAACTGGGTATATGGGATGAGGAGGATAGTCATGATGTGGTTGGGAAAAAGGGAGTCCCGATTGTGAATGATTCGAGGTTCTATATCTCCAATTTTCAATCCAAGCAAGACCCCCAACGACTATCCAAGATATAGAAGGTTGAATCTCATACTTTTTTGTGTGATAGGGAAAAAGGGATGTGGGAGAAGGAGGAAAAAGAGGGGAATTTTTCAGCTACAAGTCACACTCAATCATTGATTCCTAGGTCCCTAGATTCAATTCTTCTACAGAGTTAGCTTCTTCTCAAGCTTAATGAAACTCCCATTTATTTTACTTGACTCGAAATGCGACAAACTTTTCTCTCTCTCCATCCAAACACACACACACACACAGTTTGTGTAATATCCTTTCACCACCCCGCTTTCACTCTCCACATTTCTCATTACAAACAGTCCCGCTCCATGAACCATTTGGTGGTGGTGGTAGATGATATGTACGTATGGATTGGGAAAGAGAGAGAGAGAGAGATATACCTTCAATATTTTCTTCATTCATTCCCCTCCAAATTTAATTACACCCACTGTCAAGCACCCACCAAAAAAGAACAAGTCTTCTCATGGCTTTAAATCCCATCCAATTGACACACATTTCCCTCCATTTAATTTAATTCAATTTGTCTTATGCACAAATTGAAAATAGTTTAATCTTTTTTTTCTTTTTTTTCTCTTTCAAGAAAATGTTTTTTTATCTATTCTACTTGTCACCCATACCACAAGAGAAAACTTTTTTTCCTATGCAAATAAATGGAAGGGTGACAAGTGAGATGAAGGAGAAAGGAGAAAGTAGCTTCATTTTAGTTTTTTTTATCGTTTCATATTATATTGTATAATACGAAATGAACTGTAAGAGATATCCCAGCTACATGTGTTTTCTTTATCTCTAAACGTGACTGTTTTCTCTTCTTTCTCCACTTTCACATTTCATCTCATCTCACTTGTCCAAAAACTTTCTTTGGGAGGAGACCACACATATCTCTCTCTCTCTCTCTAGTTGGGTACTACAGAGAAAGTACAAACTGTCTGGGAGTTGAAGATAGGCAATACTGACATGATCCATGTACATATAGAAAGAAAAAGGTAAAAGTCTACACTTTCTCTGTAAAAAAAAAGAAATAGAAAGTTTGTTTAAGAAACTGGACAGCCGTTAAAAGGTAGAGAGAGAGAGAGTAGTAAAAAAAGCTCGCATTGGTTTCCTTCTCTCTCTGGATTGGTTGGATTGGAGAAAGTAGAGAAAATCAGTGTGGTGTAATTCGACGAGTGAATCGTGCGATTTGCAAGTTGTCTAATGTGAGTGTTAAATGGAAAAAGAGGAGAGAGAAAGCTTTGGCTCGCTTTTTTTTCCAGTGTTCAATGAAATGAGAAAAAGAGAAAGCTGTCATGCATTTTACTAGCCCCATTTTACTCGCCCTGTGTGTCTGACTATCGGAGGGAAAAGAAAAGAATTGAATTTTAGCATCCAGAATCAAGTGCTTGTATAACCAATGCAATGTCCGTACGTGAATATATACATACACATACATATATATGCAGAGTTAATGGAGAGAGTTCATGGAATTTGGTCCCTCACATAAGTGGACTATTTACGTTCATGTCGACTGGAAATTGGGTTTAGTGCTTGCTCTCTCCCGGCTACACTTCCTCTTCCCCCCTCTTTCCTGTCCTCCACTTTATAGTGGACGATACTCCATTTACGGGTGTGTACATTGAATTGAGGCTAAAGAGTGGCTAATTGGAGTGGTTGTGTGGGGGCTATCTCAACATAATTTTATATAGGAAGGCCATCTGATAAACTGTGGACTAGGCTAAATCACTCCCCCCCTCCACTTTCTCTATCTCTACGCAATGTCATCTTCCTCTGGAATCTCATTAGGAACGCTAATGACAAAAAAGAATGATTGACATTCACTACTTGAGCAGACAAAATGATGTGCCATGGCTGAGAGCCAAGGACTGTAGTAGCAAAGCCAAACTAAGAAAAAAAAGCTCCTGTTTTTCTTTTTTTCTCCCTCTCTCTCTCTCTTTAGTACAATACAAACTACACACCTTGGCACCCCACCAAATCACAAGCACACACATGTACATGTAGGAAGGGAATTGAGAAAACAGATAAACGAAAGTCACCAACTGATAACAAATTGAAAGGCACACAACCCACTCAATTCCAGCCATATTCTCCATCCATATGATGATACACGGGCCTTGTACAGTGGAGAAAGGAGAGGAGAAAAAAAATGGGGGGAAAGTTGGCGCCCATAGAGTCTATACATCTACGTTCTAGACTGTAATGAAATGGGATGGCGGTAATGGTACGAGTTGGGAAAATAATTTGTTGTACTTGTCCATGAAATCTTTCTTTTTTTTCTCTTGCTTTCTCCAACTATAATAAATGTTCTTATAATGATTTTATAAAGTTGGGAAATTCCATGGAAATGTTTATCCCAAGCCAAAGAAACAAGTGCCCATGTCAAGTCAAATGTGTTGACACAAAAGAGAGAGGGAGAGAAAGAAAAATATAGGAAAAAAGTGTACGAGGATTGTTTAGCAAGTGCCGGAGTGTAGAAAAAAAAAGTTACGTAGTAGTTGATAGGAGAGAGAGAGAAAAATCATTCTGCAGATAAAGTACATATGGTGTAAAATAAAAGGAGAAAGGAGAAAGAGGTTAGAGGGCTAATACTTTGCTTTTAGCCCTCTTGTATCTTTGCGTGTGTGTGTGGAGAAAGGAATAATAGGTCATACGTTTGTGTGAGGAAACTAAGCATGCTATTGAAGACTTAAACTATGAAAAAAAAGTATACTCAATCTCCTCCCCCTCTTCAATTTTTCTCGCTCTGGCTCCCACTCCAACACATTTCTTTTTTTTATAAGTCATATATGAATGCCAGTCTTTAATCTGACTTTATAGAGATATTTGCGGCACTCGGTAAAAGCACTTTCTCTCTTGATCCAAAAACTGCCAATTCCCTCAAAAACTCTAAATTTCCCTTCTAAACACGCTTTCTCTCTCTCTCTTCTCTTTTTCTTAATTTATACTCTAGTGCTCCTTATATTCATAATAATGGGCTTCCATTCAACTTTTACTTCCTTTAGACCCCCCTTCCCTCTGACTTTCTCTCTCTCTCTCTCTCTAGAAACGGAGCATGAACCCATCCACCGTCCAAGGATATAAACTTTCTCTCGTTTTCTCTTTTGAGTTGGTGGAAAAAAGACTGTAAATATACAAAGAGTAGGGGAGTAGAAGTAATATTTTATAGCTAGCAATTTGTACAGTCGACCTCTCTCTCTCTTTCTCTTTGTGAGAACATACACCACTCCAAATTTTGGTCTAGATATTTATATTCAGATTACTAAATAAGGAATACAGGAGATTACAAGGGCTTTAAGTAGTCAAACTTGTGGGTTTTCCCCCTGTAATTTCTACTTTCTCAAAATCATCTTTTTATACAACTTTCCCCACTCACTTTTATGCGGGTTAATATTCACAGAAAGAGAAAGTATAAAGAGAGAGGGAAGTGTACCTTGTTTCAATCAATGTTATGATTTGAAATGAGACACAATTTTTTATTCTCTCTTTTTAGATTCATTCTCCCATGAAATTGAATTTCAAATTTACCCACAAAGGTAATATAATTTTTATCAAAAGATAAAAAAACATGGAATAAATTTATTCTCTATGTAGGTGAGATGAACAACAGCCCAGTTTGAATAGTGGAGAAAGTAAGAGAGAGAGAGAAAGAGTAAACGAATTGTGTCACAGGGTTCATCGCCTTAGTTTGGATGTCCGAACATGTCCATTAGAATGCACTTGTTTCCAGGTGGACGGTTAGAATTGTAATGGACTGTTAGAAAAAGAGATGGACGCGGCTCGGGAGGAGGGAAGGCTCCACATGAAACACAACGAGTTTTTTATTTTGGTTTACAGAGGGGAGTGTGAATGTGTTTTCCCTCCCTTCCGCCTTTCTCCTCCGTTTCCAACATGGCCCAGCTTCTTTCTCTTGTGTTGGGAATGTACGTATAATCTTGTTTGGTGAAGATCTCCCAGGACGAGCTACGATGCAATCAATCATTTTGCTTCTTTTCTCTCTGGGAACTTTCTCCTTCCAACCTTTTCTCTCTCTCTCTTTTCCTTTCTTCTTGTCTCTTTCTCCACTGCATCTCAACTTGTCCCTCTCCGTCTATACATTTTGTGCCCTCAACTAGCCATCTCACTACTTGGAAAGTTGGTCTTTATTTTGAAGAATGTAGAAAACCATTCATACATTCATCCATCCATCCATAGCCCAAGTAAGAGAGAAAATCTACCAAGACACTTTTTTTCCAAGACGAGAACTTGTGAGAGAACCTGAAAACGACTTTTTGGATTTGTAGAGCAAACGTATCTCTACAGGGACCTCGACAAAAATCCATGTGCACACACACACAGAGACACATAAGTAAGAGAGAGGGGCTAGGAGGGGGGGTTTGGGATGATTGGCTGTATGATTCCTGCCCTCCATAAAATGAGGGGGTACAAAAGGTCGCGAAATGTTTAAATGAGATCTTGAGCTGAGAATCTTTCTTTTCTCTAGTCAGAGAGTCCCCCTGAACCATTACTTACTCTCGCTTTCTCTTTGTGTGTGTAGGTAGCTTCTCCCTAAGCTCCCCACGCACGTACTTAGCGTCGTTAGTGAGAGCAAATGCACAAAAGAACTTAGCATCATGAATAATGAGGGACAGGTTGTATTGTACCCCTTTTCTCTCATCCGCTGAATATGAATCATCATTCAATTCTACTTTCTCCCCTACTTTCTCTCTCTCTCTTCCTACATAAAATTCAATTCTTTTTCTCCCTTTCTCCCCATGTGTCCGTTCTGATTACCAATGGATAAAACCAGCTCTTCTCTATTACCAGTCTTGGTCTCTCTTACATAAATATGTATAGCTAAATAATATAGATGTCGGTCCTTGCATATCATTAAACGAATGAATTATCAATATTCCACTGAATATTTTAATAGCTTTCACATTCCCTTCTTTTTTTACCTGTTGGCGGCCAAAAAAAATATTTTTGATTCCAAAAAACAAAATTATAGAGCTCTCCACTTTGTAAAGAGAAAGTTGGTTTAATTGTCCATAAAATAGGGGAAATTTCCCTATGGGGATTTTTTGAAGAGAAGAAAGAAAAAGAAAGATGGGCGGCATGGGGAATGGACGGTCATTGCCAAACTCTGCCCTAAATTCACAATTCAACTAATTTTCTACACTTTGTACAGTAGTGTACACACACACACACACGGAGCTGGAGAGTACAAGTTTTATTTTTGTGTACATATGCATAGATATGGGTGACAGGAGTCACTGAAATGGAAGGAAGGGCCATTATCAACATGTATACGCGAATAAATAAGGACCCAAATTGACAAGACCAATTTTGTATATTCATACTCATTATCGATTTCCCCTTTCCCCACTCCCCTCCTCCCCTCCCAAACACTTTTAATTCTCAAATTCATATTACAGTGGTCACTCGTGCACACAGGGAAAGTGGACTATATTAAAAATAATTCCTGGTTTTGAGCTCGTGTGTGTGTTTGTGGCGAAATTTGGGACAAGAATAAAAATTACAAAGTCACACCATTTTTTACCAGAGGAACAATTATGCAAAAAATTAACTACTGAATTAAGTAAAAAAAGATTCCAAGGAGAAAAAGTTTTTGTCTTTTTTTCCGAGTAGGACAGAAAACTATGTTACGTGGAATGAATTGTGTGTAAAAATTGTTGTTAAGTTTGGGGGAAAAAAAGTCTCGACAAGGTGGCGAGACTTAATGAGAGGAATTGGGTCTGTGTAAGTTTAAATGGAGAAAAGTGTTGTAAGAGGAGGAGGAGTACAATGAAAGAATTGTAGAATCATGCACCGTATAATTTGGGATGGCAGAAGCCTCAATAATTTATACCTTTTTTTGACGGGTAAAAAGTCTCTTTCTCCTCCCCGACTTGCCCTGTCCCCCTCCCTCTCTTTTTCCTTTTTCACAAATGAATAAATATCATGTCCATGTCTCCCTCTCTCTCTCTTGTTGTTTTAACATGAACTAGTTTAGTGTAAGGGAATGGTCATTTATTTTTGTGGCTAAAAAGAGAAATGTTCATGGGCTCATTCATTTACATATTGCGACTTTCTCTTTTTGAGAAAAAAAGACACAACATAATTTTTTTTCATAGGTAAAATCATGGTCCCCATTTTTGTCTTGTTATGAATTGTTCAATGAAATTTATTTAAACGATAAAAAATGAAATAAAGAAAGAGAAAAGGTACGGAGAGAAAGTCATAATTTTGTGTTTGTTGCTTTTAAAAAAAACAAATAGTACAGAGTGAAAGTCAAAATGAATATCTGGTTTGTGGTAAAAATGAGAGAGAGAGATAAAGGTTTTGGTAGGGATTAGAATGGGTTTGAGAAAATAAGAAAAAAATACTTTCTCCAGTGAATTATAATTTATATAATCACATTTTAGACTTGTATAACTTTCTCTTTTTTTTACTTTATCTCTCCATCTGTCCTTCATACTTATATCCAATGCTCATCATTCATTCATTTCAGTGTTTAACTCTTCCATTTTTTCTCATGCTTTCTTTTCTTGTACAAAAAAACTTTTACTTGCTCTCTCTCTCTCTTAACTATCCTCAACATGAGTATTATGAGAGTTTCTTTTTTGGAGAAAGGAAAAAAGCTTTAACCTTTTCATGGCCATCCAAGCAACCGACTTGAGAAAGATTTACATTAAAATTATACCAAGTATACAAATAATAATAAATAGTAATCCGACAATGTTGAAAGACACACATTTTCATGCCCACATATGAAACACATAAAAAAGAGAGAGGGACTTTCTTTATCTACGCACACACACATTTTCATGGACTTTCTCTTCTTCTTATTTTCTTCCATGTAATTCTAACTGCCATTTCATGGTTGTACTTTCTTTCTTGTTCCATTTTTTCCTTAAAAAATATATTTTTACGGTTGAGTGAAAGCAAAACTAGTAGAAAGTAGAGCAGAGAGGAGTAAATAGAAAAGACTAAAATTTTTATTAAGCTTTGGATTCAGTGTACAACGTAGTGGTGACTGTGGGACTGTGGTTAGAGAATTGAAGATGAAGTTGCTTAAAAAGGCGGAAAAGTGGTTTTTACTGACACAAAAAAATAAGGGAAAGTCCTAGAGATGCAGTGTGTTTCTACCACCAAATGCACATGCAACTGTCGACTTTCTCTTTCTCTATATATCTTATGTATGATGGGTAAAATTTATACAAGTTTAATATGCTCACTGTGTAGAGAATGTGTTCTCGCAAAAGCTTTAAACTTCCAAGGTACAGTCTCACTTTCACTCCTTTCCCTCCTCCTCGTGTGCTTTCCTCCGATTGTTCCCAAGATTCCCATGACTTATGACTTTCTTCCAATCCCACCAAACAAAAAACGCCCCTCTCTTACTCTCTCCCACAGTGAAAGTCCTCGACATCTCGACAATTTGAAAATGTGGGACAAAATCCACATGGTGGAAAAATGAAAGTTGGATTGCCCTAGACTACAAGACATTTGTTCAAAGAGGGGGAGGGGAAACAAAGATCCTTGTCATTGTTCTAGGCAGAGAGAGACACATAAAAAAAATAAAATGGATGTTACCTCTATTATGAGGAAAGGGATGGAAAATGATGAATGTTTTTTTTTTGGTGCGACCTCAGATTGTTTTAGATGATGATGGGGCCATATGAAAAATTATTTTATCAAGAGGCCATCCCTATGAACCAAAATAAGAAGAAAAAAAGACTTTCTCTTTCCCCTTTCCTTCAATATATATATAAATCCATTTATTCATCTTGATAGATAGAGTGGAGAGATGGGTTTGGCTTTGAATATATTTTATTTTTCAAGACAAGGAAAATCACAGGCTGGTCCTCTCATGTTTGAAAAAAATAAAATAAATACGGAGAGCATGACTCTTTATTCCAATTTTTCTCTTGTTCAGCGTACCGTGCGTACACGTGGGGGTGGTTGTGTGTACACTGTACAGAGAAAGAGAAGAGAAAGTCCTTTGTGCACACTTATGCATGCAGTAATGCAAACAAGAAGGAAAAAAAAATTCTTCCTCCTTTAATATTCAATGCAGAGGAAGTGTGGGGATAGGGAGAAAGTCAGATGGATCTCCTTTTGCAAGAGCTTGTCAAGAAGGAGAAAAACGTGGGTTGAGGATGAGGATGAGGATGGTCAAATGTGAGAGAGAGATTCAAAAATTGAGGCATAGAAAAAAAACTATAGAAATGTACACACATGGCTCAAAGTAAAATGGATCGAGTTGTTGAGAAAAAAAAGAGAGTAGGAAATGGTGTGTGGCAGTTGGCCAACGGAGAAAGATGCATTGGCAGTGTCACTATCCATAGACTAAACAAGAGGCTGACTACTTGCTGGATAGAGGGGAAACGAGGACCAGATCATAGACTAGGACTAGGGACTAGGGACACTGAAAAATATATCATTTTTTCAAACAGTCAACTTGCTTTCTCTCCCCTTTCCTTTTTTTTGAATCTCTCTCTCTCTCTCTCTCAATTTTATATAGTGTACAGTTGAGCATATATTTTTTCACACCAAATCTCTGACACATGATCATCATCATCATCATCATCATGCAAATCATATATACATAATAGCCATAGTACATGCGCATCTACTTTACACTTTGCTTCCCTTTAAAAAAAGAGAAAGTGAGTCTCTACTTATGAATATTATGGAGGGGAGAGTACAGCCCTACTCTATTACATTATCTTCACTCTACTTACATAAAATATTGCTCTAATGTTATATTCTCTAGGCCTTGACCCTCCCTTTCTCCCCCTTTCTTTTTGAGTCGTTTTCTCCCTTTTTTCTCAATTTTCATCACATTTCCCCCATTTGGAAAATCCTTGTGTAAAAAAAAGAGACACAACTTTAAGGCTTATCCATCGATTCTCTTTTTTTAGACATTCCACTTTCTCTTGAATACTTTCTCTACATTTTTTTCTTCTTTTTTTTTCAACTCTCTCTCTCTTTCACCCCCATTCTCATGAACAATGTTGGAATTGATAGGCGCGTTTGAAACCCATGCATCATTCCTCTGACCCGTAAGCTCATTGTTATAGGTATGTACGTGAGAGTGGAGGAGAGAAAGTGAAGAGAGCCCAAGGCTTCTACATTGACTTGACTTGACTTCCACTTCAAGTCACAACTATTTTGCCTAAGTAACATAAATCATCCGTTGTTAGCCTAGGGAACAGACAATATCAGTGAAAAAAGAGAGCAAAAACCTGACCAGTCACCCCACTAACTTTTTTTTTGCTTTCACTCTCTCTTTTTTAAGACTAGTCATTTTTCTCTTGAGAATCTTTCTCTCTCTCTCTTCTACTCTATTATCTCTCTTCTTTTAGTTTGCATTTTTTGCGAGACACAAAAGAGAAAATTGTCAATGCAAAGAAGAAAGTACTGGGTTGTGCAAGTGATGAGTTTGGGGCCAATTCAATTGAATATTGGCAGGCAATTGACTTTCTCTTTGAGTGTATAGAGAAAAAAAGTAAACTGGTGATGATTATTTTTTTCAAAAAAGGAAGAATTTTCCAAGGCATTTTGCCAAGAAAAATCAAATGAAAATTACAGTTAGTCGCACAACAGACTTTCCCTAAATTTCACTATTCATTTTCACTCAGACAAGCCAAGAGAGAGAGAGAGAGAGGATTGGAGAGAAAAAAAACTAAAACTTGGAGAGTTCCACTCAACGAACAAACAAAATGAAAAGAGGAGAAAGTTTTTGGCAAGTTTTTTTATATATAAAAAAAATATTATTGCAACTCATCTACATGTGCTGCCTATCTGCATTGTAATATTCATTTTCAATGGGAGAAAGTAAAGCAAAAGCAAAAGCAAAAAATAGAGACTATTTTTTCTCTGTGCATTTTTACTATTTATCAACCAAATTGTTTTGATTTTTTTTTCTCATTTTCAAGGAAACTTGCAGTAGCACTTGACAATGAAAATTCTTTTTTTTTCAAGAAAAAAAAAATCTCCCTCACTCTTCCATGTAACAGTTTATATTGTACAAAAGGAGAAAGTATATTTTTTAATGCAGAGAAATATATTCAAAAAAAGTATTGTTAGTTTAGGAAAACCGAGAGAGAGAGAAAAGTTTATTGCAGTGAAAGCAGAATTCGTAACGGAAGTAAGGATGCTTGCTCGCACAATACGGAAAGAGAAAGCCTTGGAGAGGAGGAAAAGAGGAGAGGAAGTGACATGATTTTTTATGCGTCAATTGAATTGTCAACCGATGAGCAAGTTGAATTCAAATTCTCCCTCAGAAAAAAAAACTTTGTCTCTTTCATTTTATACATTTACAAAAATTCTCTCCCTTTCATTTTTCAATCTCCATTCAAGTATTTTTTTAAACTACAATTTTATATAACTTGATCAACATAAAGTTTATTTCCTTTTTTTAAAGTCCCCCCCCCCAGTCTTACGACTAGTCCTCGTTGTGTCCTACATTTTTTAAGGGCTATTTTATACTACTTTGTATTCTAATCTGTTGACTTTCTCCTCATCACTTTTTTTGTAGTGGAGAGTGTAGTGGCAAAGATATAAATATTTTAATTTGTTGATTCATCTCCTGTGGCTCCCAAACGGAAGTGAAAGTACCTTTCGCTTTGTCTTTCTCTCTCTCTCTCTTGCTGGTGAAACTAAAGCTTGGCACAGTCAAAAAATATAGGGTGGCCCTAAAATACAAGTTTTTGTTGAACAAAATAAACTAGATTTGATTTGCTTTCTCCTCATAAAATTTTTAGCACTCTCAAGTTCAATTCGAGAGAAAGAGAAAATTTTGTAGTGAAAGGGAAAAGTGTAAAATGTTCCATGTCACCAATTTTATTATACAACATACACACACACACACACACAAGTTGAGTCAACATTAAATGGGATGAAATTGAATATTCTGAGGAGGAGAAAGCAGAAGAGAAAGGCACAGACTGTGCAACAACATCAAGGCCACAGGATGAGAGGAGAACAAAGTTGTCTATGGAAAATGGCCTTTTTTGTATCTGTACAGAGAGAGAGAAATTGTGGAAGAGACAGTCGCAAAAATTTGGGATGGAGAGAATGGAGCCAACTGTGGCCCAATATTTTACTTTCTCTCATCATCCCCACTTTCCCATCATTCTCACCTCAATCATGATGACTCGCTAAGATTGGGACGAGAATGAATAGGAAGCGTAAATGGTTCAAGTTGCCAATAATATTTTAAAGGCATCACAACTAGAAATTTGAATAGTGTGACACACATGTCCTCTTTTTCCGACTCCCATTGAGGAGATTGAATATCTTTATGAGGGAGGAAATGGAGAGTAGAACCATTTATTCATTTAACATTTCACAAGCTGCTACTTTCCCTCTCTCTCTCTCTCACTCTCACTCTCATCCCACCTAAATTCCTGTACTACAAAGTAGTCACTCTCACTTGTCGCCTCTATACATGGCCCCTAATTCAATATTCCACCATTTTCCCTTCTCTTTCTCCTCTCTCCCTCATTTATTTCCTCTGAGAAGGTGACAACTCTAAAAGCAAACTCCAATCTTTTTTTTTACAACCTTCAGTCCCCCTCTTTCCTAATGTGACCACTCATTCTTCCTGTCACAACACTTCCCCCCTCCCACCACATTAACTCGTCAACTTGACCTAAACCCTAAAAAAAATTCTGTATTGGAGACACTAGAAAAATGTAGAAACATTTTATTCTGTACTTTCTCCGTCCTCTCATATATATCTATATTATAAAATTCTAACATGGGCCATCCATAAGGGTCACAAATGTGTATGTCCGAGCTGTATACTATTCGAACCAAAATTTTGAGTCTGATTTTTAATTTAATTAGAATTAACATTTAATTAAATATTTATTTAAAATTTAAACCGCTGGCCGAGGTAGTGGAAGCACTAACGTTTTTTAAAATGGTTGATTTATTCAAACGTTTTAAAATTTCCTGTTCATCAAAGGGCAAACGGACTAGACTGTGTATAAAATCGTCAATGGTTTATTTTGATACAAAAAGGGAAAGTGAGATAAAAAGGTCTTTTTTTAAATTTAATCAAGAGTTAAAATTAAAAACAAAATGGATGGCGACACACAAAAAGAATCAGGCCATTAGCCTGATTTCCCATTTCTTTTATGTTTTTTTGAATTATGGCAACATTTAACTTGTCCATTCATTGAATTTGTTGGGGAGTTTTTTGGTAAGGAAAAAAAAGGTTAAATAAAAATAATTTCAAAAATGTTTTTGTGTCTCCATTTTTGTGTTTTTAAGAGTTAAATTTTGAAATATTTGAGAGGGATTAAGAGAACAATGGCGTCGAAGGATTCTTGCTAATGATTTCACTTGTTGACTTATGAGACTGTCAAAGATGAGATTTACACGGTAATTAGACGACCTATACAGATGAAAATGTTGGGTTTTGCTTTCTATTTATGTTGAGAGTGAAAATTATCGTTCCTTTCTCTCTTGTGAAAGTTGAGATGGAGAAAGGATAAGAGGAAATGTTGTCATGATTTTGGATGACATGGTAAGAAGGCTATATACAGTATGGGTGTGACGGGGAGAAAGTAGAGTGGGGATCATATATAATAGGTTGACTTGGAATGAAAATCAAATGACAAGGGCAAGTTTGGAGAAAGTGTAGAGAGAGAAAGGGAGATTGGACTAAATAGCATATCTTTGACATTTGAGAGTGATAATGAGGCCAGTAGAGAGATGTTCTCTCCATCTTGTCTATAGATATATTCATTTTAATTAAACTTATTTCAACACATCCCATTCTCACACTTTCACCACATTTCCTCTCTTGACTTTTCCCTCCTTTCTCACTCTGCACAGTCGATACTTTCTACTTGAAGCCATGAGTTGTTCCAGTCAACTCAGCTACATCTGTGTCACTCCACATCAGACAAAAGTACTTTAAACTTTGGACTTTTCACCTAATGTAACTCTCCTATAGACACATATACTGAACATTAATGTACAACTTTCTCTGCCCTCAATTTCACATTTATCTTTTCTCTAAAAACCTTTTCCATTCATTAGTCTCCTCCTCGAACTAAAAAAAATTCTAGTCTGCCCCGAGTTGAATCAATGGAATTTTGGTGTGGAATTTTTTGGGAAAACAAAGAGAGAAAGTTAAAGGTTTTTTTTAAAAGAAAAATTGTCAATCCATTCTTGAATACTTTTACTTTTTTTTCAAGGATATCTTTACCTCCAATGTTTTGCAAGTATTTTTATTTTCCCATAGTCATCACAATTTGTCATTTAAGGAGGAGGAGGAGTAATTTATGATACAAAAAATATAAAAAAAAACTTTCTACAGAGAAAATTTGTTGGGAAAATTTATATAAAGAGAAAAGGGTAAATGGAAGACTAAAGGGGAAATGTTATTTTATGAGGACATGTCAAATATTATTAAGAGGAATTTTTTTTATATGAAAATATCCATAAAACACGTTAAAATCCCTTTCTCTCAATAGCCCAAGAAACAAGATGAGAGAGAGTGAAAGTAGATGGAGGATGTAAAAAGTCTGATCAAATGATCAGATGAAAACACAATTTTTTTTGTCAAACCCAACTTTCTCTTACATTCCTCCACCCTTCTAAATCACATGAGCTGTCAAACCAACTCGAAAAGTTGGGGAGTCTTTGCCATCGTTGGTTTTAATGAAATTCTTTTTTTTAAACGCTCCATTTAAGTATAATTACCAAAAATGGTCTTTGCTTAGTTTCAAGTGAATTGTGAGACACGCAAGAAACCAAAGGCCAGTCAGTAGCGTCCATCTCCACTTTCTCTTTTTTGGACTTGATGTCAAAATTCTGGTTCTGGTTCACTTTGAAGAGAAAATAGTAACACAAAAAATGTAGGAAAAGTTTCACTTTCTCTTTTCTCTCTTCTCCAATCATTTTCATTGGTATTGGTGAGGTTAGTAGCTAAATAGTGGGGTAACATTTTTTGGGAGAGAAAGTAGCCAATGTCAAGTCGTAAAAGAGCTAATTGTGGTCGTTTGTGTCTAGTCACCTTCCTTGAGACTTGGACTTTGGGTTTGCCTCAAAAAGTAAAAAAGAAATGGGAGAAAGTAAAAGAGATGGAATGGATAGGAAAAGAAAAAAAATGTGGGGAGAAATGATTTGGCCGCATAATAATACAAGAGTGGGGATTTGTGTGTGAGGTATGTGACAAGATACAATGTTTCGGTCGATAAAAAAGAAAGTCCTAGAAGGGAAAGATGGAGAAATGTAAAAATAGTTGAGACTCTCAACATCAAATGATAGCTCGTCCCTAATTCTGTCCTTTTTTCTTCCTTTCTCTCCATTCCATGCCATGCATGAATTCCAAGAAAGGAAAGAGAGAGAGAGAGAGATAACTGGTATCAAGACCACCAAGGAAAAAAAAGGAATTTCACTACAAATGTTGGCTAGACAAGCGTCCATGAGCCACACAGTACTTTTTCTAGGTTACCTCGTCTTCGTCTAGAGAAAGATAGTCGAAACTCAAACACAGTGTAATCTTTTTTCTTTTCTTGGTTTGCTTTTACCCTGTAAATGTCACAGATTATGTAGAAAAAGAGGAGAAGGAGGAGATAGATAGGAATAAGGGAAAATAGAGCCACATTGAAAGACACTTTGAAACTTCACTCAAGTCAGCTTCTTTTTTTCCCTCTCTCTCTACTTTCTTCTATTCTGTACTTTTTCAAATGGAGAAAAGAACCAGAGAGAGAGAGAGAAAGGGAAAAAAACTGTGTCATCATACTCCAACTACCACCACATCCTGTGAGACTACGTGAATGGAGAGAAAGTATGAACATTCATGTAAGTAGGGGAGCATAAAAGTAGATAGACAATCCATTCCATAAAGAAAAGATGAAGAGGGAGTACATTCTATGAAGCATTGAACAACATTTCTCCACCTCCCCTCCATTTTATCTTCCATGGGAGTGAGTGTATGCATATGAAAAAAAAACTAGGTCTCTATTCCCAATTGAGCTTTTCCCCATTTAATGCTTTCTCTCTCTCTCTGGCTACAAACTCATGGGAAAATTGTGAACCATCGTATTGCTCAACCATAACATGTAGTCAGATGTATCAAGAAAAAAAAAGGAAATCCAACCCATGTAACACTACCCCTCTTCCCCCATTCTTTGGACCCCACACCTTCCTTCCCCACTTTCTCCATTGACAATGGATTGAGCAATAATCTTTTTTTTTTCTCTCCTCTCGTCCACTTTTATTCAACTGTCCATTTATTTCCTCATGTGTCTCTTACCATTCCTCTTGATTTGAAAAGAGAGCGCAATTTTATCCGTATGTACACACCTGTTCTCCATTGTGTCTCTACAGATACTACGACGTTCACAATTGTACTTTGAGAGTGAAAGCAAAATAAAAAAAGAGAGAGAGAGAGTGAACAATTCAATAAAACATATTTTTTTAAAGTCTTTATTTAGACAAGAAAAAAAAATGGTGGAGAAAAAGTAAAATTGAAATTGTGAATTGGAATTGTGGGAACGGTGGAGTATGGAGAGGTGAGCCATCCCCAAAAATTTAACATTTTATGAAATTTATTAAAATAAAGAGAGAAAGGCAACTTTTATGACAATGAACATGAATGGAGAAAGGGAGTCTATTATTGTTTTATAAAATTATTTTGGTTATATTTTCAATATGAATGAGGATATGAAGAGAAAAGGGAAAAGGGGGAGTTGGTTTGAATAGAAATTTTCAATTGAATTTTTAGTGGGGAGTCCCCCCTTTTCCTTTCACTTTATAATGTGATCTTTTACAATGATATGAGAGAGAGAAAGTCTCTAAACTAATAACCACCGGAAATAGGATTCATCCAAAAAAAATTCACACATGTCTAATGTAATGTACATACGACGCACTACATACAAAAGTATTGGAGGTCAGCCCCCCACAAGAGACTTTTTGTGTGTTTTTTTTTAAAAAAAGAGAAGGTGAATAGAAAGCAATCATAGAAAAACAAATAGACTCTCTTTTATACACCAAGACTCATTGTTTTTATTCACTTTCTCTCTCCAATTCCCTTCCCCATGAAAGAAAGGAAATAGTCAAAATCTCCTTTGAATTTTATACACCAACTTTTTGAGTTTAATGTACCACGACTTTCAAACTAATGGCATGTGAATTTTACAAACTCTCAAAAAACTTTCACTTGTCTATTCCAACCAATATATGTAGAGGAACGTTGAACTCAAGGAAAAAAGGGATTTATGCCAGCCATGTAATTGAAATGAGATTAAAATTGATCAGACTATCCCCCCCTCACCCTCTCTCTCTCTCTCTCTCAACCTCCTGTGCTGTGTATAAACTAGTTTCTAGTATTGAAATGGGTTCTAAGGGTCAAATTCTTTTTTTTCTGTTGACTTTTATTTTTGAATGAAAATTTCTACTTTGGAATTGTGTTTGATGGTTTCCTGGACATTCTCTTTTCATTTTGTGGGTGTTTTCCATGAATTAAATGAAAATGTAGAGTTTACATTTTACATACTATTGTCAAGCTTGAATGAGTTGCATACAATTAAAATTGTGTTTTCACTTTCTCTCTTTTACAAAATACTTCCCTTGAGAATTCAAATTCTATGAATTTCAAGTCACATTTTCATTTAAATGGACTTTCTCTCTGTCTTGTCTGCTCACCCCAGCATTTTGTGTATTTAGGACAAGAGAGAGAGAGAAAGCAAAAATTTAAAATTATTTAGAGTCAATATCAATACAAGAATTATTTTCTCTCAATTAAATTCATTATTTTGGCATTCCTGGATAACTCTCCATTTTTTTAATGGTTGATTGTCAGAATAAATTTGGGGAAATTTAAATTTAAAACAAAGAAAAATTTTTTAAAAATATTACAATTTGTGAGCTTGACCATGAGATGAATTTTAAGCGTAGAAAATGATTTAAAAAAATTGTTTGGAAAGAAAGTACGGAGGGGAAATGATGGGGTTATTTTTATGATGAAGAGAAAGGGAAAGAGAAAGGGAAGTGATAAGGAACAATGATATGAGGTTTGAAATAGATGAGACCTAACCTTGCAATTGTTTTAATAGGAGGTCTTTTAAGAGGGAACATTAAGGAGGGGAAAGGAAGCCTATTTCTTCTTTGCAAAGTAATTTTCCAACGTGACGATAATCCTTTCTATGTTCTAGAACCTCTAGAGCTTCTTTTAGATAACCTGCTAAGGAGAGAACAATGGCAGAGAGATACTAATCCCCTAATGTTCTCCTTTCTCTCTCCCCGCATTGTGGCACATTTTACCTATCTCTCCATCTCAATATACAAATTATCTCTAACCTTAGACTCCCTTTACTAAGACTGGAACTTTCTCTTTTTTCCAAAAGAATTCAATTATTTTCAAACAATCTTACACCCACACACCCTAAAATATTTTCTAGTGGACAAACACAAAAAAGTATGCTAAAAACTGGACCAGAAAAAAGAGAAAGTCAAGTGGACTGTGAAAGAAAAGAGGGGGTAGTTGTGAAAGTTTTCTTTATATATTTGAGACAATTTCAAGTTGATGGAGACTTGAGCATAACAATTGAAATACTTTCTCTAGTCTAGTCCAGTTCCATAGCTTTCTCTCGAGACTTTATGACACAGTTTCAAGTTTTTTTTGGGTGAATTGTCTGGACAATTCTCAGACTTTATATTTATAGTTTCCATGATTCCCCGAAAAACTGTGTAGATATTTTGTGAACAAGTTTATTTTTTTTTGGACATGGTGAAAGAAAGGTGACATGATGTCGGAGTAAAAGTGAAGATTTTTTTTTCGCTTTTTTCTCATAGTCAAGATACTTGAGGGTGACCACAACGACTTTCTCTTTTTTTACTGGTATGAATGGGATCAAAGGAATATAGAGATGACTTTCTATCGTATGCATCTTTATACTTGTATGGGCTAATGCAATCGACTTTGACTCGTCTCTTCATCCCGAACCATGGCATCTACCAATTTTTCTTGTCTCTCTTAAAAGATAAGAGAGGCAAAAAAAGGAGAGACGAGACGTGAGTCAAAAAAGGTTGAAGGAAACAACTGTCGATCATAAAAAAATCAAATCTCTTTCTCCTCCTCCACTCAAACCCAATCTCAATTGTATTCTAGGAACGGTGAAAGAGAAAGTTCACAACGCTTTCAATTCAACAACTCTCACGTCTTTCCCCTTTCTTCCTCTCTCTCTCACCAATGTATCATGTAGAGATGTGAAAGAGTATCAATCGGAAATAGAAATCATAGTTGTTCTCCCACTTTCTCTCTCTCTCTCTCTCTTGCAACATGAAAAATTTTCCTTGCTCTCCACACAACATGATATCGAACCAAAATCTTATGAATTCTCATCGTCACCCATTATTTTAGCTCCCCCCCAGTGTAGCCAGTGTAGCGTCTCTATGGGTTTGATAAGAAACTTTCTCTTTTGGGATAGAGAATAGAGCTTTCAATCCAGTGGAGAAAGGTGTTGGGTGTGTATGACCGATAATTGTTGGGAATTGTAGAGAATGAGAATGAAGGGAGAGAGAAAATAAAAAGAAAGTTGTTCGTCAGAATGATGGTGGTGACGGTCATACATTCTGGTGTTATCTGATACATTTTGAACATTTGAATGAGTCGAATTCCAAAATGTAAGAGAGACTCTGTTGAAAGGAACAATTTAATGCTGAGGGACACAATGAAAACGGTGAAAGTGAAAGTGTAGATATCACCCAAAGAGTTGTATGGAAAAAGGAAAAGTGAGAAAGGAATTTCAATAGATGGGATTATTATTGAAGACGTCTTTTCCTTCCTTTCCCCAGCATTTTTTTTCTCTTCTCCTTTCTCCATCTTCTTTTATATCCCTTGAATTCTACACATATAAAATATATAGAGAGAAAGAGACCCCTTACTAGGCTGGAAAATAGGAATGAGAAATTTTACACATGATGTAGTCAATTCACCCTACACAATGTGTATCATAATAACTTTCCACGCTTTCTCTCGCATCATTCTCTCTCCTTTCTCCTCGCATCACGTGTTCACCTTAATCGTAGACAGTGCTGGGGACTTATCTTATCTATCGAAACATTTCATATGCACTTATAGAATAGATATTACGTGGCAGCTTAACGGAGAGGGAAAAAAAGAGAAAGTTGCACACAAAACAAAATGGGAAGGCTTGTAACTTTCCCAGAACGATTTTCTTTCAATTTTTTTTTCTTTTACCAAATAGTTCCGCTGTCAGCCCACATCTTACACATCTTCCCCCTCTTTTTTTTTATTCAAACTGATTCTCAAGCTTTATGAACATGGCTAACTTGATCATCTCAATTTTTAATCCCTTTCCTTTTTTTATGAATTCATTTCAAAAAAAAAGAAGTCACATGATAAATTTCGTCTAGCTCAAACTTGAACTCTCTCTTTCCTGTCAATTTTTTTATACCACTAATTTTTTTTTAACTGTCAAATTAACCACTTTCTCCTTTTTTTTCTCTTGTCAAAAGAGAGTCACTTATTTTTGATGAATATTTCATAGACACAAATTTAATCGTTAATTTTCTCTCAAAGTCATTTTATCATTCCCTTTTTTTTATTCCGTCTACACTCCATTTTAAAAGAGGAGGAGAAAGTTTTTTCTGAGAATGAGAGACGAGTAAACAATTTTAACAAAGTTTTTCTTTTTTTTTCAACGACTGTTTTTTTTGCAAGTGCTCAACACTCACAAAAAGAGAGAAAATTGTACACAGTTGAGGCTGGAACTTGTTTAATACAGAAAAATATGAGGTTTTTTTTGCCCGAATTGCATTGGACTGCATAGAAAAAAGGGAAAGGAGGTTATAATGCATTGTACCATGCATGGGGTGCATTGGGGAAGAGTTTGTCATGGCCATTTATTTTGGTTATGGTTTAACCATTAAATAAAATGTGGGAGCAGATGAAAATCTTTGTGAAATTGAGACCCACACTAAAGAAAAGCTTTTGCTAATACTCCAAAAAGAGAAAGTAAGAAAAAGAGAAAAGTTTATATGAAGTGAACATGGTGAGTGTGAATGTCATGGAATTTATTTTTGGAAAATTGAAACATTTTCTACTTTTAAGTAGACAACTGGCGCGCCATGTCATTCAATTTAATATCACATGTTCATTTTCTAAAAAGTCTCAACTAAAAATTATTTTCTCCAAAGTAAACAAATTGTGTATACAGCCTAGATTCCTAGGCTGACTTTCTTCATGTGTACAAATATTTAAGTGAAATTTAAAAGTTTGGATTTTGTCAAATGACAAAATGCAACTAGGTAAAAAAAATAAAATTTTCTCACAGTTTTCTTGAGTAAACAAAAAAAGAAAAAGTTGGACAAAAAATGTGATTAGGCTCTGTACATTTTTTTGGGAGAGAAAGTTGTCATTTCTTTTCGTTTAAATGAAAAAGTAGTTTAACTTGATTTCATATTTTTTTATGTAGACACCAGCCAAGCCAAACCCATCAAAAAAAACTGGAGAATATTGAGTCATAAATTCAGGATGGCTCCCCTTTGGATTATAATGATCAAACAGATTTGAGGAGACTCTGTGTCATTTAAAGAATTTCCAAGAGGAGAAAACAGAAACAGGACTGAGGTTGAGGCTTTTCTATAAACCAAAAACAAAAAGTCCTTGTAAACAGAGAGAGAGAGAGAGAGAGACCGGGAAGGGGGGAATGTTATTCAATATGAATTTCACTGAAAAGCCGCAGTAGTCAAACATGAGAATGGTGAGGACACATAAAAATGTGTAGGAGAGAAAGGCAAAAAAGAAAACATGGAGACAGAAAAGAGAGGGGAACACACAAAAAGAAAGATTCAAATTCTTCCTATCAATTCAGAACTAAAAAAAACACACTCTGTTCTTCCTTTCACCCACTCCTTTTGTCTTCTTTCTCTCTCTCTCTATTGAATAGAGGAATCCAATCCAGCTTATTGGATTTTCCATTGAGAGGAGAGACTGGGCTAGAAGCCTATGGCAGAGTTTGAAACTGAAAATGACTGTTCTGGCTTTCACTGAATTTCTCTTGAAGAAAACAACTTCAAGTTGCAATCAGAAAATCAATTGTAAACAAAAAAGCTTTTTTTTACGGCAAAAAAAAACCTGGGAGTCTTGTGCTCTTACTTTGTCTTCCTATTTTTTTATCCTTTATTTCTCTTTCCTTGAACCCTACACAAGTGAGGCATCATGGACGTTCACTTTCTCCATCATTCAAGAAAAAAGAGAAAACAAATACAAAGTATCGACAGTCATATTCCATTTCCAAGGCAAATCTGAAACCATAAACCCTCATCTCCCCCTCTCCCTCCCCCTTCTTCTCCTCTTTCCATATTTTTAAACTCATGAAGGGAAAGTTTTCCAAATAAATTTTGTAGAGTCCCTATCTCCATTTTGACTTTCTCTCTTTGTTTTCTATCCTTGTCATCCTTTCCTTGTCTCTATTTCTTTGACAAAACTAAAACTAACCGCAATTTATAGACATTTGACTCTCTCTCTCAGACTTTCTCTCTGTGTGTCTTGACAAAGAGAAAGCAAAGACAACGTCGTCATGATTCTCTCTCGGTCTGATTTTCAACTTTCTCTCTTGACAACAACAACAAGGACAAGGACAAGAGTCATGGTGTTAGAGACAGCAACAGCTTCATAACTTTACCCTCACTTTCTCACCCACTCACTCACTTTCTCTTCTTTCAAAGCAATTAAATTAGACTGTGTAATCAAGTGGAGACTTTTAAAATCATAAAGTGAAAGTAAATGTGTCAATTTAGTCTCACACTTTTGAAACAGCCCTCAAGTGAAACTTTCTCCCTCTCTCTCGCTTTCTTCTTTTGTACAAATGACGACAGTTTATTCTCACTTTACATAAGAGAAAGTCTTTCCCTTTATTTTGTACAGTCTTCTCCTCCTTCACCTTGGTTTAAGATCTCAACTTCTCAAGGTTTTTTATGATTAATGAGGGCCCATCGAATGTAGTCATCAAGGCGGAGGAGAAAACTTACATCTTTTTTAGTTGGCATATATACATGTACAACATCAAATGGCTCCATAGTTGAAACAAAGAGAAAAGAGAGAAAAAAACTTTCTTTTAGTTTTCTTATCCTGAAATAAAAGCTAACCATTTAATACTCTCAGTTTACTTTACACACACACACACTACACTTTCTCTCACTTTGTCTTTTGTGTACATAAAAAAAGAGAACTCAAACCACATCAAAATAATCTTAACAACATTCGTTAGAATGAGTTTGTTACTTTTTTTAGAACATGATAAAAAAACAAACAAAGTCTAACAAATAATCCCACAAATAATCTCTAGTTGTTTACTTGAGACTACAATTTGTTCACGTACATACATTGTACATTTTATGCCAATTATCCTCCCCCCGCTAAATATTCTTACCGTCATTAAATTTTATTTTTACATTATTTTTCTTTTTTGGCTCCAAACCTCTGCAGTTTACACAACAAAATGGGGTAGGGGTAGGGTGTGATTATGAGCTATTAAATTTTTTTTTCTTTTCCTTTTTTCAAACTCATAATTTTATAAATAGTTTACTACACTTTCACTCCTTTTTCTAAACAGTTGGCAGTCTGTAGTCTCGAAAAAAATGAGACTGCCACGCAAAAGGACTTTTTTTATCATGGGGGAGAAATTATTCCAAATTTTTGTAAAATGAGAGACGTCACTCCCTCCTCAACAATTTTTGAATAAAGTTGAAATTTTTTTTTTGGCACACTAAGAATACGTATATAACGTATACTTTCTCTTTTGCAATTCCATTTACAATAGAGATAGACGACTTTCACTCAGACTCTCTCTTATGTTGTAGAGAAAGAGAGAGAGAGAGAGAATGAAGGTGGACTTGACGCTCTTATTATTTTTGAGAGAGGAGAGAAAGTATGAAGAAAACAGGACTTTCTCCACCCCTAAAAAACTTTGCTACATGCATGCATATGGTAACTGATAAACTTTTCACATTGACGAGAAAATTCGAATGAAGTTTTTTTCTCTCTCTTTCTCTCCGTGTCTCACAAAACTTGACATAACATCATGAATGAGGGTATGTGAATGGAAAGTTGAAAGTTATACGATAATTTCCCCTTTTTTCATCCATAGGGACGACAATAGATCAATAGTTATAGGACCCATTTGGATCTCTCCAATGGAATAGATTTGACTCCAAGAGAGAAAAGAAGAGAGCTCTACTTTCTCTTTCTCTCTCTGTTTGAGAAAAAGAAAGAATTTTTTATTTTGGATGATGAAGCTCAGGAACGATGGAACAAATGGAAATATAACGTTGGGTGATAGTGAAAAATGTATGTCTGTCAAACTGACTCTGCTTCTCATCCTCCTTCATGCTTTCACCCACTCTTGTTTGGGTGAAAGTATTCCCTTCTATTTTTTCTCTTCCACATTATTCCAACCACTTGAACCTTTTACTCTCTCCTTCAGTGAAAGTGAGTTTGAGTGGCCTATTGCTTAATGATCCTGTATAATTTTTTTTGATTGAAAAAGAATCATCATTACGTAATGATTATTTTTTTATAAAAATAGAATGAACTTATTAAGTTAATTACATTAAATGGTTTAAAAATTAAGTCAAAAAAGGTACACTCTCCATTACATTACTTTAAAAAAGGTTTTTTTAATTACAAAATAAATATCCATTAAAAGAGTACCATGCGTGTAATTTGGTTTTCATGTAAAAAAAAGAGAAAGTAAGAAAAGTTAGTGGAGTGGAAATTGTTGCTTTTTTCTTAGACAGCAAAAAGAAAGTAATTAAAAGAGATGAAAGTCATGAGAATGTGCATAGAATGAATTAAAATGTCTTTTCAATATATATTTTTTGACGCACTTTCACTAATTCCATTTTTTTTCTGTTTTTTTTCTACAGGAGTCGGAACGTCCTCGCAACGCTATGACGGTGGGGGAGGATTAGGAGAGGAAGAAGAGACTTTGGATCCTTCCACGATGCCCTATTTTGACTATAGTGTACCCAGAAATATTTCTAATGTTGTAGGACAACACGCTTTTCTCCTTTGCCGAGTTTATCGCATCGAAGGTCGATCGGTAAGAAGCTTTCTCTTTTTTTTATATAAAAAAAAAGTTACAAGTAAATGAAGATTAACTGTTAAAAAACATTCTTCACTTTCATATCCCATTCTAATTGCCCATTACGTAAATGGGAGAAAGTCACAAGTATTTTTCACGTTCTTTTTTCCTTTTCATTAATTTTTCTCTACTTTCTCTCCTTCTCTGTACGCTCGTACTTTACACGGCGCGATGAAAAATGTCCCTACTTTTTATCGATTTTTTCAGTCAATCCCCTTTCTCTCTCTTTCTCCTTGTACATTTTTGGGAAACCTTTTTTCAAGTTGAGATGCCTACACGTTGATACTCTAATCCTATTAATTTGATACAGAAATAATTTATGTTTTTTATCTTTTAAATCATCTCTAAAAATTTTCTATCTTGTTCTCTCTGTGTCTCTACCTAACCTAACTAGACTTTCACCCAAAAAAAGACACACTGAAATTTTTGGGTGAAAATAAATGTAAGTTGGGAAGAATGAGAAAATGCAACACGCTGCATAAAAAAGAGGGATGGAGTGCTTTGCTTTTTTGAGTGTGTAAAAATAAATTACAAAGATGAAAGTGGTAATGGGGAAAAAGTGAAAGTGTGGAAAGTAAGAGGTAAAAGCAAGAGCTATGGATGAGAGAAAAAGTCCAACTTTTTTTTTCTCTCTCTCTCTCTCTCTCTCTCCTCACTTTCACTTCCTATGGGAATAACATGAAAGGCTGTAGCTGGAACTGGTGCATTGTGGTATGCATTGTACACACTTTCACTAGCTGGTATATATAACCAGTAACATCACACAGTTGAGAGACATTTTCAAGTAAAATTTTTTTTTTATTATTAAAATTTTGGTTAGGGGAGAGGGGTGAAATTAAAAGGTCTTTCTTGTGGCTCAACCTTTCTCGTCTCACTTTCGACATTTTCTTAATCAAAGACGATCGCTCTCTCTCTCTCTCTTTCCATAGACTTGAGTGATTAAAGGGAAAGTGACGGCGTGGAATAATAAGTTGGTAATATGTGAAAAGATGGAGGGGAGGGGGGAGGTAGAAAGGCGTGATAATTTTTTTCATGTCTTAAATATACAGTGCAAGTCATATGGAAATGAATATCCATATTGAATTTTACTTTCTCTTACGATTGTACAGCGAGTTTTTCTTTACATGAGGTCAGCTGACTTTCTTTCTTTCTCTTTTCACTTTGAAGAGAAAAAAATAAAAGGGAACCAAGTTTTTCATAAAATCCTTCTGTTGCTTTAACTCTCAATGAGAAATTCTTTTTTTATTCAACAAACTGTTCTACTTTTCTTCACTTTCTTTTTTTTTGGTGGTGAATAAAACTAGTTTTTTTTTCTTGGTCTAGTTTTTATGCTGATATCATTGAGAAGCCGTTTTCTTCCTAGTTTTTGTTAAAATAATCTAAAAAACCGATTCATTTTTACTCTAGATTAAGCACACTAGAATGGAGAGTTGGGTCTAGCTACCAGACGGTCTTCATAACTTTCTTCTCTTTTGACTAGGGACAATGTCCCAAAGAGGAAGCAAAGCTTAGCTTTAACTTTCACTTGGCGTGAGCTGAGTTTTTCTTTTTTTATTCTGCATATTTTAGTTTAGTAATGTGAGACTAAAAATCCTACTTAAATTCCACATCCTCCTCTTAACAAATGCTACGGCTTTATAGGGATTTATGCAAGGCCTAGACATCACTTTTACCTAAAAAAAAGTACAACCGCAACTACAACTTGCTTTCTCTCTCTAACTATGCAATTGTGGTGAAGGAAACCAAAAAATAGTGTAATATATTTCATCAAGACAGGTACTCGAGGTTGGTTCTCTTGTAAGTTTCCTTTTTCGAGCCCTTTCTCTTTCTTTGACTCGAGGCATTGAAAAAGGGATGGGGGTATATTTTTGTATATATGTACATAATCCCTTGTTTTATCCAGTAATGGGTTCCTTCTTTTTTTTCTCTCTCTCTCTCTGCCATCAAAATAATAATGAGTGATATATGCATTCACCCGTCTCACTTTCCTGTCAAAGGGAAATGAGGAAAGGATGTTCTACACATAGACAAGTAATTTCCAAACAAGCCCAAGCTAGTTTTCTCTTCTCACCTGAGGCCATGAAACCTTTCCATTTTCTCTACCTCCACACTTTCACCCAAACTCTCTCTCTCCCTCTCTCTCTCTTTTACCTTGTTCTCATCAACAGGATTAGATTTTTTTGACAGGATGAGAAAGCCCAAAAAAAAACTTAACTGGATTTCCCCTCTAGACTTTCTTTTTCTACGGGGTTTTTTCCTCCTGTGCTCTACATATTCCAGACTTTCTCTTGTGTAAATACTCATCATGAGCGTCTCGTCGATTTTCTTTTAGACTGGTGTAAATTAGATTCGCATGTCTCACTTTTTTTGTCTCTTGTTTTCTATTATGTAAAAAACAATCTATTGTAAATACATACAATGAGACGTCATTGTTTTTTTGTACAAATTTAGCAAGCTACGCACCTTTTTAGTCTTTCAGCATTCGCTTAACTTTCTTTTTTTAAAAAACATTGTGTGAGACTTGAGTCAAGACTTTCTATTTATATCTAGCGCTTCTCATTTAAGTGAAAGCATTCTATAGCCTCCTGGCTAACTTTTTTAATCCTCCCTCCCACTTTCTCTCTGTCTCTTTATTTTCAACAAGTTTTTTTCTCTTTTTGTCTGACAGGAAATTACTTTTAAAACTTAAACTTGCATTCTTTTATTGCCTCTTACATTTTGATCGTTACTCCTCCCTCTCTCTGCTTTCTCCATATAGTTTTTTTTATATTTAGAGAAAGAGGTGAGTCCAGTGCGGATTGTAACGTTTCAAGTTGAAAGACATTTTATTTTTATGGAGGATCTATTTTTTTCCAGAGATTTTTTTTTGATTTTGAAAAGTTATTTAACCTGAGAACAAATAGAATGGATGATGGCGGGTGTGTGGAATGATTTAGCATTTGAATACGGAAAATTTATGGCCATAGACTGTACAAGTTGTAGGTTATTGAGATGTGACACATATATATGGTGATGGGGAACTATTCCCTTATTCCCTCTATTGCCTTCTCTCTCTCTCCTGCCTTGATGGGGAGTCGGGAGAAAGTAAAAAAAGAGAGAAAGCGGCTCCCAAACTACTCTCTCTAGTACCCCAGACCCAGTACAAGGAAGAATAAAAGGGGGGAACAGTTGGTGCACAAGTAATTTTGAGGTTTTGACGCTACAGCGCCGACATGAGATGTAGGTCGAGAAGAAATGTGTCAGAGATCAGAGATTGAGAAGAACCTCTGATGTCTTCCTTCTCATCTGTAACCTCGAATTAGATACGCAAATGTAACTTTGCATCACCCCTCTCTCTCTCACACACAAAAAAAGAGACAAGGAAAAAATTTGGGTTATGTTTCACAACCAAACTCACAAAAAAAGAGAAAGGTATGAGTAGCTCTTTTCCAATTCTTTTCTACCGATTTTTAGTTTTTTGGGGGGAAAATATTGAGGTTCAAAAAAATGGAATGGCACATGCTTTCTCTGTAGACAGCAGACCTCGAGTCTCGAGTAGGAGATGATGGAATGGATGTGGTGAAAGTTGACGCTGAGCAGACGGATATCTTGCCATGTTTTTTTTGCACAACTAAAGCCCCTTTCTTTGTGTGTGTGTGTAGTTGTGTTGAGCTAGCCGGAGTTTGAGTTGGAGCTTGAGCTTGAGTTTGGGGCAAAATAATGGAATCAAGTGGTGCGTCTCTGATGATGAGCGCTTGGTTAGGCAAATGACGCGTCGACAGAAATTGAGAGTGTTCCCTCTTTTTTGGGGGACGTGCACTGTAAAAACTCGTTGACACTCCCGCAAAACACTTTCCCCCTTTTTTTGGAGGCCAAAAATCCCCAAAAGGTGAGAAGGACCACTCTACCCTTCAAAAATCTTGTTTTCTCAGTTTTCACTCAAGACTCTACCATTGAAAAGGAACCTACACAAGAATTCTCACTTTAACCACGACGACCAAAGAAAGTACTTTAGAGAGAGAGAGAGAGACGTTCACTACTTTCACTCTACTCTCGTTAGGCGCTGAATTCACTCATTCCTGGCCCCCAATAAATAGACCACTCCAAACTCAATCCAGAGACTGCTATCACTACATTAAATCTTTGTGTAGGGGGGGACGGGGCCGGAGGAGAAAGTGGAGAGGAAACTGTTACATTTTACTATCACACACAATCTGTCCCCTCAGAAATCCAGTCTACTCCATACAAACTAAAATTTACTACATTTTCTCCCAGTGAAAATCGCTTGAATGCTCAAATACGACTTCATTTACACATTAATTAAGTAACAACACCACGCTCACAAATTTATCTTTGTGGTCAGCGAATTATTCTTTATCCACTCTCCTCCATATATAACTAACTATACACATTGTACAATCCATATAACAAATATCATGATGGCATAAGGTAAAATTCCCCACTTGCTTTTCCTTCATTTTGTCCATGTATACATACATACAAAGACGGTATGTATATTAATCCTTGGTGAAAATAAATAATAGTTATATTCGACATTAATTTTGAGACAGTCTTACTCTAAACCCACCGCCACCATTTCGGCTCTTATCAAATATCATAGAGAATTAAGTTACAGAGAGAGAGAGAGAGAGAAAGCTTCACTAAATTAGAGAAATGGAGCTAATAATAAAATCCTCTCCATCTCTAACATTGTTTGTTCTTTAGAAAAATTAATCGAGAGAAGAAAATAGAATGGGAGAAAGTGAGACGAATAAAGAGAAAGAGAGAGAGAGAAAGGAGGCTTCTGAGGAGCGGATCAAAATAAATAAGAGATTATATTGATTTTTTCTTTTGAGCTTTGATTTTAATGACGAAAAAGAAAAAGTGGAGGAAATAGGCTCCTTTGAGAAAGTCAGAGTTAAAAAAAATACTTTGTTTCAAACAAAGTCAAAAAAAAACAATAAGAGTTTATGAGGGGAAAGATAATCGTCGTTTTGTTTTGTAAATGAACATGTTTTAGGGGGGAGGAGGGGGAGGGAAAGACGATGATGATGATGGGTTTGGTGGTGTAATCTTTCAGCTCTGAATATTTATTATCTCTTGTAGATATAACCATGAGGAGAAAAGTAGGAGGAGAAAAGTAGGAGGAGAAAAGTAGGAGGAGAAAAGTGCCTGAAAAAAGAGACAACCGAGTAACCTGAATATTTTGTGTGGTCCAATTTTTTCCCCCTTCTTGTAATCTCCTTAAATAAATCTGTGTCCAAAAGATGTGACTATAAACTAGGCTAAAAATTTTTTTATAAAAAAATAAAACAAAAAAAGAGGACTTGGTTTGTTACTTGAAGATTTCATAATTGAAAAATCTGGGAGACTTGAAGGAAGCCGGGAGAGAAATATGATATTTTGGTACTTTCTCCTTAGTTATCCTAGAAAAAGTAACTTTATACCTTGTTATTATCTTTACACCACTCTTCATTACTCATTTTCTTTCTTGGTACAATTTCTTGAGGCATTGTTTAATATGTACATAGTTTTTCTAGCTCATCGTCAATATTATCAAGCCATTTTTTCCTCCCAAGAAAAAAACTTTCACCATGTTTAAATATGTACTCAACATCAAATCCAATTTTTATCTTCTTTTTCTCTTTCCCCATATATTTATCCATTGTTAACATTTTAATGAACAAGGCTCTCCCCTCCTCCTCCTCTTCTACTTTCTCCATTGTTTTCTTTCTGGAACCTCTGAGGAATTGTCAAAAAAAAGAGAAAAAACCTTGAGAATCTTTATTCATCTCATTTCACTCGGGCTCATCTTTCATCCTTTTAAAAATATATTTTAGGGGACTCTACTCAACAAACAAGGAGAAAGAGAGAAGAGTGTAAGATCCCCGGTCTCTTTTTTAGTAAAAAAAAAAAGCTCATCACTCATCTATTTTTGTTTGATTTACCTTGACTTTCTCCTTCTCTTGTGTAAAGAGTTGAGGGAGGTAAAAGAAGAAGGGAAAATGAGGTAATTGAAAAGCTAAGAAATTCTTTCACAAAGTTATTATGAAAGCTGATGAATCAATGAGTAAATTGAATTTCCTTTGACTTTCTTTCTCTTTCTCTTCTCTGTGGATCCAAGTACACACACACACATGGTAATGGTGACTGTGGAGAGGGAGAGGGAAAGTAGTTGAAAAGTTTTTCAAGAAATCGATGCTGAAATGTGTGTGTGTGTGTGTACACCAGCAATCATCAATTGACTTTGTCCTTTCTCTTTTCCTTTTCCCTTCTCAGTGACTTTTTTTTGAGTCCCTTCCACTTTCAAGCTTGCCTTTTTTTTCTTCAAAAAAAAACAACGAGATGAAAAAAAAGGAGAAAGAAAATTTTTGGGTAATAAGTTTGTAAAGAAAGTGGGATGCTCACAGTGGGAATTAACAAGTAACATCATTTGACAAAAACTAATGATAGGCAGCATGACTTGTGATAGGGCTTGTGTGCTTGTCCTCAAGTTTTCCCACTTTCTCCCTTTCTTTTTGTGTACACCACAACTTAATTCACAAGATAAAAAAAAACAAGAAAAAAAACTTGTCTTTAAAATCGCTGTGCAAACACAAAAGAGGAATTATGAGGGAAAACGAAAAAGTGGGGGAACGCCTGTTGAAAAAATGAGCACATCTTTTAGAATCTTGTCTCTTTTCTTTCCCTGTGTCATTGACGGGCATGAAGGAAGAGACCTTGACGATTACTCTGATTTCTTTTCTGGAGAGAAAGTCGGGAATGATGATCTCTCCTTATTTTATGTACTCTCATATGATGATAAATCTGTCAGTGCTTTACTCGTAATCTTTCAAACTTTCTTTTTTTCTAAGCTTTCCCTCAAGTTGACACACACTTGCCAATTGACTTTCTTCGTATGATTCCAAAAAACTTTATTTATTCTTTGTATCACAATTTTCTCTGATCACTTGAATATTCAATAATCCCTTTCTCCTAGAGAGAAAGTAATCCATTTGTTCAAGAGAGAAAGAAGCCTTGTAAATGACTAAAGTCGAGTAGTAGTGAAAGTGAAAAATTGTCGTAATAATTCAATTTAGAGTTAAAAATATATTCTTGCATTAGTTTGTACTTTCTCCCAACCTAAAAAAATGGGAAGGGAGATAAGGAAGATTGATGTGAACGCACCAAGGAGGAAGAGAAAGCCCGAAAAAAATGGTTCAAGGTTCAATTGACTAGGGTAAGCGTAAGACTAAACATTTTACTAGATAAAAAAAAGTGTATGAATTTCTACAAATCTACAAGCTTTTACTTTATACCTGAGAGAAAGTAAAGGAAGGAGTAATAATGGAATGAGAGGAAAAAGAAAAGTTGAAGAGAGGACAAATTGACTGGAAAATTATTCTCCCATTTTACCCGTTTCCGACAGACTTTTCTTTTTCCTTCTTTTCTCTCTCCCTCTCTTGCTTACACTAAAACACTTTGCAAGTCTTTCTCTAAAGAGAAAGCTTTAAGAGAAAGAGACTTGTCGTCTTTGGCTTAAGTGCAGGGACTATCTCTTGGAGAGAGTATAGAGCGAGTGTAAATTACTTGAAGAGACAAGAGAGAGAGAAAGCGGGAGAGAGGAAGAGACATTGGATTAGATATGCATGTCAATGTCTAAAAGTAAACATGTACTTTTTATTCTGTCCATATCCGTCCATCTCCTAGATTCTAGATTTCCTTTACAAGTTGTTACGCCAAAGTTCTTCTTTTTTTATCTCACTTTCTCTTCCTGCTTTCCCTTACAATGTACGACATGGCAAATATTACCAATCTTAGAGGAGTATTGGAGTACTCCTTGTAATACATTTACATGTATAAGCTATGATCTTTTTTCAAGCCCTTTTTTTCCTTGGTAATCTTTGAGAAGGTAAAAGTGAAAAAATGGTGTCTTTATATATCCCAAGTGATGTATACACACTTCCATTCTCCATGTTTTTTTACACGGGAAAAAAAGTATCTTCTCACTTCCTTTTTTTACAAATCCCTCTTCTTTCATTCCTTTCCTATCTTGCCTCGTGATACTTTCCCTACCTGCTGCACCATGGCGTGCTAAGCTTGTTGATGCCTCTAGCATCATTTCCGGTGAAAATCAGACCATCTCATAAAGAGAATTTTGGCTGCCATTTATCCTCAAGTCTCTTGTGTATTAGAAAGACATTTTCCATATGTAAATTAATTTATACATCACAAATTCTCTTTCCTTTAGTTGAACTTTAAAAAATTGACTTGCTTTTCGACTTTCTCCATATATACACACACAAATGTATGTATATGTACCTTCTTCAATTTGTTTTCTTTCACCTTCAAACTCATTTTGTACGCACAAATGTTAACTTTCTCCCTAGAGTTTTCAAGAAAAAAATGGTGGGATATAAAGATTGTCAAATTGTTTTACATTTGTTTAAAAAATCTTTTTTTTCTTCTTTCTGACTAATGGAGATTGAGAGGGTGAAAGTTAAAAAATTTAGTTGGTGGTAAAATTGTCACGTAAAACACAAAAATAGGGTCAGTTGGGGAAAGTGCCAAGGAGTAGTAAAAAAAAGAAACCTGTAAATTTTCCCCTCCGTTTTTTACATCTCTCACAAACTTTCTCTCCAAGTTTTTTTTGTGTTCGAGTGCGTAACATGCGTCTCTGTGTTTTTTTGTAAGAGTAAACAGGGGGAAGATGAAGAGTTTGAGAGTGAAGGGAAGTGTTACCAGCACCCGGGGTCACGTCCCACAATTCATCAAGAAATTCGGAATGTGTAACAATAAATTCGCAAGGGCATCCCATGCTTTCTCTGTCATTTTCTTTACAAGAAAGAAAAGTCTCTAGACTCTTCCAACTCTAGACCACCTGCTCACTTTTCCTGCTCTTTCCTCATGAGAAAGTCATAGGGGTCAGACGTATAATAATAGAACAAGGGAAAGCCATTACTATACATAATAACGAATATGAAAATGTCTCCCTACTTTATCCCGCCCTTCGCTCTCTCTCTCTCTTTCTTGTTTACACAGTCTTACAATGCTATTGCAATGGATAAAGTCATACTAATTATAATATACGGAGAGCACCAAAGCACTTACTACAATTTAAACTACCTGTGATATATTTAAGCTTTCACTTGTTTCATGAAAACCCGCCTCTGTCTTTCGAAGAGGCTCTCTCCATCTTTTGCAAAGTTTTGAAAGGGAGGGTGGACGTGTGTATGTACACACGGACGTAAATAAAGATCCATTAACCTTTTTGCTTTTTAACTTTCTCCAAACCCCCCTCTTCCAAACTTGGAGGATTTGAATCTTTTGTGTTTGTACAAGAGCCATAATTACAAGAGTCTCATGTCTATAGCCTCGTTTTTTTTGGACAAAAAAAATCGAGCCGGTTGTGACTTTGTAATTATCAGTTTATGCTCCTCATACTCACAAGCATTATGAGTAATGATGATTAGTCATAATTCTTGAGGAGAAAGTAGGGGCACAGTGCCCCGGGAGCAGTCGTTCATATTCTCGTTGAGAGAAAGTCTAACACTCGGCAACAAAATGTGTAACGATGCAATCAGAGGTAAGACTGTGAAGATGGAAATAGCAGAGGGGGAGAAAGTAGAGGAGAAATAATGAAAGCTAGACTTTCCCCCCTTGAAATTGATAGTAATTACGCACTAGGCACTCATTTCCTCCCATACTGATGCCCACATTAGCAGTCAACAAACAATCATAGCTCCCGCTCTCTCTCTCTCTCTCAGAGAAAAGAACCCTTTTCACCTGTACTGTGTAACAGTCTTTTCTATAAATTTTTTGTATAGTTTACAATCCACACACCTATCAATTTTACATTTACCACATATATTCATGACCCTCATGATTCAGTGAATGAATATTAGAATATATAGTGAAAGTCAAAAAAAATTCCCCACTTTCCATAAATTCTTTCTCTCATACTCATAAAGATTTCCGTTGTACATGTTATGTAGAGACAATTTAGAAAATTATTATTATAAATGTTCATTTTGCACATTGTTATTGGGATTGTTAATCCGCTTAATTAGTCTCGAATACTCTTACTCTCTTTTGGGCCATTAAAATGAAGTACAGGGTGCCGCATAATCCTTGCCGCCCTACCTACAAATGACCCCTGACATGTCAGAGAAAATCCTTCATACCAGTTTTGTAGAGAATTTAATTCTAGATCTAGCGCCCCTACTTTCAATGACCTGGGTCGAAGGGCACAGGATTGCGCGCGGATTTTCAAAAAAATTGCTTACAAAATTGCTACTCGTGAGTGCAATTGTATGCATCTCATGCACTCTAGCAACAAATCGTTGAATCAACATTTGGCAGGAAATATTGAATGTGTGAAAACCAAACTGACGAAAAATGGCCCGAATTTAATTGGTGATAGTGAACAAAATTGTATCAAAGATTGTATCAAAGCTATTGCATTCAAAGAGGTCAAAGATGAGAGACAACAATGATGACTTTTTTGGCAATTCTCAATGGATGGGAAACTCCCCAGACTTGAATCCAAGTGAACATTTATGAGCTTTGATGAAGGATCGAGTCGAAGAGGAATTGATCAGACGCTATCTCAAAACGATGCTAGTATTGAAAACTTACAAGAAGTCCTTGAGCATGTTTTGAATGACTTGAAATTTGAAACCGAATTGTTTGAAAGGCTCCTTAGGTCATTTCCAGCTCGTTTAAACGAAGTCCTATTAGCTAATGGAGGCTACACAAATTTTTGATTTTCTGATTAATTTTTGTATTTTCGCGCTCACATTTGTACCCTTTAACTTGTTGACCTGAAATAAAGTGTCCTAGATCCAGAATTAAATTCTCTACAAAACAGGTATGAAGGATTTTTTCTGACATGTCAGGGGTCATCTGTAGGTAGGGCGGCAAGGGTTATGCGGCACCCTGTATAACCCCACTCCCTACTTTCACATACAACTCATTCAGTTAGCATTGCAGATGATTGTAGAAATCATTGATTAATTTAAGAGGAAGAAAGTAAAAGGAAAAGTGGGAGGAGAGAATGAATAGTTTTTGTGTATTTAATAAGAGCTGACATGGGAAAGGAAAAAGAGACCCAGCGTCGGCTGGGTATAATTGGCTTTGATCAGATTGAAAGTTTATTGGAATAAAAATAGAAAACTATGTCTAACTCTACATATATACTTTAGACAGACAGACACAGGGAGAAAGTATATGGCTGGAGCATACGAGGATGGATAGAAGTGGGGAATTAATCGTCGGGTGAAAGAATGTGAAGTAATAGAGGGAGCGAGTGAGTATTATACACGGGCATTTGGGAGATGTGATTGAAATTTCGGGGGTGATTCGGATGTTTATTTAAAGTAAATGGAACTAGGTCTAGCATAAATTATCTCCCTCTAAATTCTACCGTGTTGGAAAATATGGAGAGAAGGAGGAGAAAAAAAGAATGAAAGTTTGGGAGAAAAAAAAGAGTTGGCTCAAACAACTTGGCAAGTGTATAATAGAAAGCTACAAAAGAAGTATCTTACTTTCTCTTTCTCTTTAATCAATACGGAGAAATGTTTGTTCTTTTTTTTAAAAAAAGAGAAAAAGTGCTTTCCCTCAGATGAGGTTGAATGTTGATGGAAAAAGATTTTCGCACCAAACACATACACACACAAGCCCATACTCTCACCTCTCTCTATAATACGGATGACATGTTACAATTTTTCATCCTTTCTCTCTACTTTCCATTCCTTAACCAAGTCCAATGGAGCTGACAGCGAAAACAAGCCTTACTACTCACTTTCTCTTCTTTATTTTCCTCTTTTTCTTTTCTACATTTATAAAAAAAATACTACAAACCGACAGCTACATGTGTCTACCGTCTAGAGAAAGCATTTTACACGCGTCTTTTTTTTTACAAAAAAAAAGTTTTTTCAAAATGTTTTTAACATTGAAACAATTTGTAAGGAATAATTTTTTTAAAAAAATAATTTCTCATTTTTAAATCAAATTCATTTAAATTAAAGAATGAGTGTCAAGTCCATGTTTAAATTTATGAGAATCATAATAGAAAGGCGGGGTTCCTGCCACGATGAAAGACATAAAGCTTTCTCTTTGTTTTCTCTTCTACTACATTTTTTTTTTCTTTTTCGTTTTTAAGGCAAAACAAGTAAAACAAAATGTTTTCTAGGAACAAGTTAAAACATTTTTTCCAGGAAGCTTCCCTCACGCTTATTATGAGGGAAAGTACAATTGTGCAAGTGAAAGTACAGAAACAAAAGGGGGGACAGGAGAGAAAATGTTTGAATTATTTATGCTCCTTTTTCCCTTCATCTCCAAAGTCAGAGAGAGAGAGAGAGATGGTTGAAACATGTAGAAAAAAAGGGTATGACAAAGCTTGGCTTTTCTCTTGTCAAAATTTCTCAATTTGAATTCTTACATAGATAAATGTTTCCAAAAAGAGGAGAAAGAGGCTGAAATGACTTGGAATATGCAGGCCATCTGCGTATCAATGGGGGAGTAGTACTGCGGAAATTACGCGGGTTTAGAGCACACCTGGCAAAGAGAGAGAGAGAGAGAGGAAATTCTAGGACTTTCTACTGTAGCCATTAACTTGAATTGGAGGAGAAAGAGGTACAAGGTGAGAGAGAGAGGGAGGTAGATGAGAGGGAATGGAATGGGTAGAAAAAGAAAGGCATCATTGGGTGAACAAATGATGTAAAGAATTCTTCTCTCACTCCATTCAACTTCCCAAGTCCCTTCTTATGTCTGCATGTTATCTGAGCTGAGGTGAGACATAGAGAGAGGTAATCTATTACCCAAACGATAGCCCAGGGACACGGAGAAAGAGAGAGAGAGAGACAGGCTGTAGGTATACACAAAAGCAATAGAATTCTCCCTCTCTTTCTCTCTTCACACCAAAAAAACATGGACAAATACACATCAAGACCCAACATTCCTTAGCTAATGTATGTAAGTTAATGTTTATTCAGGGATTCCAACATGAGAGAGAAAGCAATTCAAAAAAAAACAAGGTAACCAAAAAAGGCTACAATTCAATCGTTTCATAGACTGAACACAGATTAAATTATCTATTATTCATTTTAAATCCAAAGAAAAAAAGTAGAGAGAAAGACATGAGAGGGAAAAAAATGGACGTACTTGTCGTCTTCTACTCTCCTCCTTTTTGGGCTTTCACTCTTTGCTTGAGAATGGACTTGGGAGCAAATGCTTTTTTTTGGAGAAAGTCTTGTTCTTAACTAATACCATGTGGTGATGTATTGCTTTTTACCTACACTCTAAAGTGCTGGCTATAGGTAATGTGTATAGAACCTAATCTTTGTAACTGAAACAACACTACACTATCTTCAATAAAATGTTTCACTCGTGCTCTTACTTCCCCCCTCTTTCTCTATCTGTAGAGAATTCTCAGCCATAAAAGTGGCATGAGATAGTCACTCAGTATAGAACATGAGGAAACTTTCTCTCTGACTCACTGTGTCTTTGTAGGGAAGAATAAAAGTGGAGAGAGTGAATGAATGAGGTTAACGGATTTTGCTCAAGAGTCCCTTTTTTAGTCACAATGCCTGCCATCCTACGTCCATGGGCTATTATTCCAATCCAAAATAGTAGTACATATTACATGTTTTTATATAAAAGATAGTGGAGGGAAAAAGATGCGTACCATGCCACTGTCACCTCTTCCTCCTCCTAATGCCCGGACGTTTAAGCTGTCAAATAAAATAGATGAGTTGCCTTGAATCAAGACATTTACAGGACAAATACTATACGAAAACCTAACCTCCGGAACCTCTTTTGTCTCCCATAAAAGACACACTGTTTTTTGGCCCCCTCCTCTTTCTCTCTGAATTTCAAATACATGGACATGAAGAGAGGAGACATTCAGGGGTACAAATAGTTTTGGATAAATTACATCCTTCACACTCCATGTAGTCTCCCTCCATCTCCCTTCACCGAAATTCAAGTGGGGACACATCCCTCTTGTTGTCAACGTTTATTTTCTATTATTTCTCAGACCATATTTACAAATTAAATGCGTAGCATTATATACCGTACTCAATAAAATCCCTGTGTCCTTTTTTTGTAACAGTCATGCTGCACATAATTTTGGGGATTTAATTTGACAGTTTACAGTATGAAATGTATGAATAGAAACATTAGTTAATAGATAGCTAAAGGGAGGAAAACGTGTTTTTGTGAGCGGCGGAAGGGGGTGAGGTGGACATGGAAATATAGTTGAGATAATGGATTGGTTTTTAGTAGAAGAGATAGTAATAGAGAGATGCATAGCAATTAGGTTTTAAATTCTACTTAAATTCCACATCTTTTTTTCTTGTTCACTTTTAGAGAAACTTAACGAATTAGTTCACGAAGAAAATTTTTTCTTCACTTTGTACAGTGTACACACAGAGCAAGCTAAACAGAGAATTTTTTTTTCAAGTTTTATTTTAGTGTACATGCAAAATGGACAGCACTAATTATTGTTATAAATTATTGTTTTTTAAATGTAATCATGTTCAGCTTCAAAATAGTGCAGTGTGATAATTGATACATTGGATGTTAAATTAGTAGTGCATTGAGGAAATATTTAGTTTTTTAGAAGGGTGTTGTTAATTTTATAGTAATTTATGTTGAATTTTTATCTATGTGTCCTCAATCCTATACCGAATTTAAATGTGTAGTCCATTTAACTCAAATTTCCACTAAAACAAGCATCAAAAGTAGACGCGAAATAATAATGGCGTTGTTTATATATTGAATACCACACAAACTAGTTGTACATGTTGAAGCTGAAAGTCAGTAAATGAGTGGGATTTTAACTCAATTTAAAAACATTTTATTTTTACTTTTTTAATTGCCAATGGAACAATTTATTGATTTCACTCTAAAAAAAACAATAATTTTACATGAAATTTTATTTTAATTTGAATTTCTAAATGAAAATTGTCATTCAAATTATTATTTGCTGCATCTTGATACAAAAATTCAATTTACTATTTTCTTTAAGGAGTATAGGCTGAAAAATATAATCAAGTGAATTATCTTGTAAGAAAATATTTTTAGATTGGATAGGATTGAATGTGAACAGAGGATTTGATTTGATCGTGGCTAAAATAGTTACCTTCAGACGTTGTTGGTGCATGACCCTCAATGTGTTTTTCTAGAGAACCCTTGGTTTTATAAACAACAGCTGTAAACAAAATTTTGTATTTGCATATGTCTTTTTTATTGTACAGTTGTATAACAAGTTGTATTGTATAACAGTAATAAGGTATAAAGTATATTCAAACCTTGTTGTGTTTCGGAGTTACAACATGCATGGTTACATCGGTATGTCACAACATCTTTTACTTCTCTGGCTTCATATTTTTGTTTTTCTCGTAAATTATACCAAAGTACCAAATTTCTTTCCAAAAGTAACCTTGTAGCTACGTTTCTTTGAGCGTAGTTTCCCTTGTCAAGAAGTGCCATGGCATCTGAAGAAAATGCAGTCAAGGTTGTCAGACGATTTTGATATTCTTCATTCTGGACTTTAATGAGATCCTGCGCTGCTTGATTGAGCTGTAGAAGAGACGGGTCAGGTTCATCTGCATCTTGTTGAGCTTTCAACATGACCAAATATTCCTTGACACGAGTTCCGAGCACATTGATCCTTTTTTACCAGTTCGTATCTCATCAAAGTCAGCAGCAGACACAAGAATCTACAAATAACATTGTATAGAATTAAAAAACTTAAGGGATCAGATCGGATTCAAATACTTTGTGGGTTTAAAAATGATGTACATGTTTTTTTGTGATTACCTGTTGTGATAATGCTTCAGGTTGTTGCTCTGTTGTTAGTCTACGTGTTGCCATTTTGACCTCTACCTCGTTTCGTTTCTGTTGATGTTGTTTACGAAGCACTTCAATGACCGATTCGTAGTTTGCTGACACATCACCAGCTGATAGGTCTTCTTGGTCTTCATCCGAATTTACAAAAGCTGCTACACGAAGTCCTGGATCCTCAGGTTTGTTTCCACAAGCCTGCAGTAAAAGCGTTCTATTTATCTTGAACGAAGTTTGGTCATTCCGATAAGACAGCATTTGATGGACACACAAGGACATGACATACTCTGTAAATTTTGTATTTTCTGTGGTTCTTGACTTCACCAGCTCATAATATTTTTCAGCCTTTTCCTCAGAAATAACATCATCTAAAGTAAACAAATCATGAGAAATATTAGACTAGGATTGTAAAGCATTAGATAAAAAATCAGGATTAGATTGGATTTAACATTCTACGTACCAGACGCAAACAATTCTATCCACTTGAGCGCCTCCCATGCCTCGTCGATTGTGTAATCAGTAAAAACTTGAACCGTGTAAATACGCCAAGCATTGAACATGTCAGGAACTTTGCAGAACGTACTTTTAAACCGCAAAAGCGTCAGCAATAAAATGGAAGTGATATTTTAGTGTAAAACGTAATAACCTCATTAACATGAAAAACAAATAATAAAAAATTACTACTCGATCATTCTTGTTTCCCTTCTTCATCTTTTCCAATTGCAAAATTTTTGCTAAAACAAGATTTTGTATTTTTTTTGTCTTTGCTGGCACTTGTCCGTAGCAAATTGCGCAAACTAATCTTGTAGTTCAACAAATTCCAGTTTTTACAACTGGACAAAAACTCGTCGGTAAAAAACATGGCTCACTAACTAACTGACTTTAAGCTAACTTTTGAGAACAAAACAGTCTTCCTCACGCCGGAATTTAATCCAGTTTGAAATTTCCCTCAATCTATGACCCTTGCAATTCTCACTAGATGGCTTATAGTGTCTAGGATTAGATCGAATTCTAAGAAAATGTGGTATTAGATTGGATTCAAATAATTTTCAGGAATACGGCAACATTAAATATTGTAGAATTAACATTTAAGTGTATATTATTCATATTTGTGTATCATTTATTTTTTAAGCTCAGCAAAAAAAATGTTTACATTTCAAATAAAGTTGTTATAAAATAGAAAGAGTTTAATCGTTTTTCCACTTGAATTCTTGTTATAGGAGAGAAAAATCGAATGTCACTTCAAATATTTTTAGTCGCTAGAGTTCTCATCTCCCAATGGGTCGTAATCTTTATCATCGCTTGTTGGTCGAAACTGAGTCTTACTTATATCTCCTTTAGCTCTTTTCCTTTGACATTTCTTGCTGTGCCCGGAAGCTCCTATTATAAATATATATATATATCTATCTATATTAGTAAATTGTTGTTTGTATAGTAGTTGGAATTTTTTTTATAAGACAAAATAAAAATAAGTTTTTGACTTACTTTTTGTAGACGTCTGCGGCTTAGGTCCATATGCATCATCATCCCCTTCGTTATATTTTCCTTTAGATCCCACACGGTGGCATAGACGGTCATGGGTTTTCATAGCATTTTTTGAATTCAATAGTCCAGATCGGCCTGAAATCAATTAAATACTATGAGGCATTATACTTTAGGTAAGTCAAGAATAAGAAAAAGGAAGGTGAAATATTGATACTTATTGCGCTTACTTGGGTCTTCGTGGCAGTGTACGTGGTTGCATTGACATTGGTCTTTACCCAATCTCTCGAATCTCTGTACTTGGGACAGGTCTCCATTGAATCCTTTTTTCCTTCAACTATACTCGAATGACTGCGTGCCGTTCCTCTTCATTGCATAACATCAGACTAATATGCTTAAGGTAATTTGAGCTGGCAATCATGCCTCGAACAATAGGATTCTTCACCTTTTCGATAATGGCCTTAGTGATTCTGACCTCTGGCTCAGTAGAAAATATTTTTATTTTGGGAGCAATGGTGATGGCCGCTACCATTTCCTAGTACAAAAAGCATATGGAAAGGATTAAATTTCATTTTCATTTTTTATGGATTAGAACCGATTTAAGTAATTTATAGAATTAAAAGTTATGTAACATTGCTTAAGTTGTAAAAATATGAAAATATGGTACCTCTATCTCCGCCAACTTGGTCTCATTGTCCTTGTTCAATTTTTGAATGTATCTAACTGTAGTTAAAGTTGTTCGTGTAGCCGTATCCATAAAATCATTATCCTCCTGATCTGCCATGGTATCAATGATTATGTTACCTGCTGGGGAAGGTACAGATTGAATGATAGGAAAAATTGCTTTTTCTTATGACTCATCGTCCGTTTTGGGGGGAGGCTGATAATCCTTGAAAGTTGAAGCTGACTGAGCTGGTGAGCTTGATGCCATATCTCAAATTTAAGTTAAATGTTTAAGTAAAATTAAAAAATAATCGAATAAAAAGCGAGATAGAGAAAGAGAAATTTTAAACCACGCTCTGTTTTTAATTCTAATAACGCGGTGGCATAGTCGCGTGATCATTTTCGAAGTCACAGATGGCGTTGCAACTCAATACATTAGATCTGATCGATACATTCTTCGGGATTAATTCGGATTCATTATATGCAGATAATCAAACAGCGTCAAAGACTAGTCCTCTAAATTTTAGAGAGGAAGAAAGCATATTTTTAACAAAACTATGGCCCCAGCATGTTTGTTGTGCTACTAATAAACTGTACCATTTGGAATTGCATAAATTACGAAAATATTTTTAATACTGTACCCGATGTGTCTTAAACAAAAGACCTGCTCGACCAACATCACGTCAGTATAGGGAGATGAACCTAGGGATCACTTTTTATTATCTCGTTCCGTAAGCCAAACTGCGTCTATCCCAAAAATATCAGAAAAATGTAGTCATAAAAAAACCAGCCAAGCGCATTGACGTCTTCCGTTTTACGTCAAAAAGTGCTTAAAATGACCATGACCGCTAGAAAAATTTCGAACGGAACATTCTAGCAGCAGGAATGGTGGGCACAGGTAATAAGCGCAAAACAGAACCTAATGAGATCAAATTAAAAGGAAATAATTTTTTCCCGCGCAAATTTAGTATTTCAAAAGGTCAATCGGATCTTTCTTACCAGCCCAATAATTTCTTGCATCTTTAATTTGGCCATTTTGTCATTATTCTAGTGACCCAGAATTGCCTTTATGAGTTTGGCGGGAGGCCACCATTTTGGCGAATTGATTGGGTCACTAAAAGCTGACCCCGCTAATGGAAATTTTATGTGCCAAGTTTCAGAATTTTTCATAGAATGGTTCTCCAAAATCGAATTTTTGAGATTGGTCATTTTGAGCACTTTTTGGTGTAAAATCGGAAGACGCCAACCCGCCTGGCGGGTTCGTTTGTGACTAACTTTTCTCAATATTTTAGGGATAGACGTAGTTTGACCTCCTCTACACATTGAGACCATAAAAAGTGCTCCCTAGATTCATCTCCCTCTATTAATCAGTAAAATTGTTGCTACAATTATACTGAATATGATACATAAACATAAACGATGTATCAAATCCAATCCGATGATATTTGTAGCCATAATAAAGATACCATAAGGTTGAATGTTTAGAGAAAGAGTCAATCGATTTGTTCCCAAGTCTCGTGGTTAATTCCTTTAGAAAAGAAGGAGGAAGAAGAGATGAACTGGCAAGTTTCTTTATTTGTTTCTCAACTCACTTTCTCTCTATCTTCTCAAGGAGGGAATTTGTTAAGCGGAGGGTCGGGAAAATTAATATGGGGATGATGAAAGAGAAAGTAAAGTGGGACAACAATGTGTACATATGTAGACACAAGTTCATCTCAAAATCTTCATGTTCAGTTTGAGAGCTACTCTCTCTTGGAATCTTCTTCTGATAACCTTTCTCCTTACTCTCCAATCCTCAAGAATTTACTTTCTTCCCTCTTGTCCACGGAGAAAGCTTTTTCCTCTTTTCTCCTTTCAACAAAATATGCTACAATCTTTACCAACTCTTGACATCTCGACTCAAATGCAGTCAACTTTGATCATTTTACATATTAATTCAATATTTTCTACCAGACTCCCCCCCCCTTCCGACTCTTCCTCTCAGCGTCTACTTCCTTTTTGTGACCCCCCCCCCATAAAATTGTATTCTATGAAAAAGATCAAAAGACGGAACTTTGAAGGGGATAAAGAAATAAGGAAACACTCACAATCTTCATTGAACAGTCCGCACCCTTCATCTCCTCATCTTTCTCCACTTTATTATGGAGGGCCAAGGATTCTTGAGTCATTACCCCTCCCCCCGTCTTCTCCTCCGTCATTTTCCCTTTAGTCTACATATAATGAAGGAATACAAATTATAACCACTTTCACTTCATCTGTCACATCAGTGGCTGTGGATGAAAGTCCCATTGGGATTTTGTCTTGTTTTGTGTTTCATCTTTTTACAAAATGATTTATTTTCCCTTCCTCTTTAGTCCATTTTAAAAATAAAAGGTCTTTCTAGTTTCAACATTGGACACTTGAATTTTTTGACAAAATAAAAAAAGTTGACGAAATAGATACAAGTTTAGTCACTAAAAAAGACAAGAGGAAAAGAACCAATCAAGGTAGAAGGATTTTTCTTTTGATGAATCATGAGATGAAATAAAGTCTGGGTCTTTTGCCAGTTTCTAAGAAAAAGAGAAAGTTAAACAATTATTTTTCTCTATAAAATGTCAAGGTTTATAAAATGACTAGACTAGATCAAGAAGAAAAGAGGGGGGAGGAGGAGAAGGAGGGGGAGAGGAAAATGGCAATTAAATTATACAAACGTATTTTTTTGCCAATGGCGTTGAAAATGAATTTTTTAATATAGAAATATATTTTTTTTGTCTTTCTCTCGTTTTTCTTGCCCCCTACAAAATTTGTTGATTAAAAAACTGTTGCAAGAAAAAATTATATCTTTTTTTAACTTGTTTTTCAAAGCATGACCTCTCCCGCCTTCTCTCTCTCTCTCTCTTTGTGTGTAGAAAAAGAAATATATCCAACTCATTTAGAAAAAAGTACGGCATAAACATTCGTTTATTAAGCTAGAAATGAGGAGAAAGTAGAGAGAGAGAGCGTCTAGGAGAAAGTTCCTTTGTACAATTAAATCTCATCCCATATTATTTGGTGCAGAGTTCAAACGAGTACAAGTCACAAAAGAATTCTTTTTTTTTCTCCCCACTTTCTCCTTCTTTCTTTTTCTCTTTGTGAAGACACATATATGTGTACATACATATATATTATATGAAAGAAAAAAAGCATTGTATTTGCATTTCCTGTCAGTCTCCTTATACTTTCTTTTCAAAAAAAATGGGAAGAAAAGATTTTGAAATGGAACAATAAAAAGAACATGATAATTGATGAAGTTCTTTTTTTAAAAAAATACAATTGTGTATATAAAACGTTATACAAATCAAAAATATTTAATATAATTTTTCTCCAAAATGTCAAGAAAAAGAGAGAGAGAGACATTTTATATTTAATTTAAATTTTAGTTGGCCATTTCTTTGAAAAACATTTATAATCTACATTTTTAGTTGAAAAAGGATGAGAACTTTAGTATGATGATCCATGCAGAAAAAAAGTAGAATTTTTGTGCCTAGTTTTTTAACACGGAGAGAGAAAGTTGGGGGGAAATGGATGTAAAATGTAAATTGAAATGGAAAATGAAATAAAGTGAGGAGAAAATGAAGGACTTTTGAAGAAACGTTAAGGAAGGGAAAGCTTAATCAAGAGTCAAGTTAAAGTTGTGAGATAATAATTACTGTTATGTTGATGATAGTGATAGTCAAGTAAATATGATGGTTAACTAGGCTGATGGGAATAGTTATCGTAAAGAAAGTGTGTGTTAGACACTGAGAGAAAGTCTACGAAACTAGGGAGTCGTAAGAAGAAAGTAGGTCCTTGTAAGAGAGAGAGAGAGAGAGAAACTTGACGAGGAAAAGGGAAAGATTTAGAGCAAGAGAAAGTTGCGTCTGTACCAAGACGAGTCTTTCCCTTTCAAGATGGAGATGAGATGCAAGTGCATACAGGGTGACTTTTTGAATTCAATTTACATTCCATGCACAGCACACAAAATTCTTGATTCAAGTCAATTTCGTTTTCTCCATTTGAAAAAAACATGACCTATGATAACAAGTTAAAAATGGGAATTTTCAAAAAAAACTTTATTTGTTAGTAAACAATAATTTGGAAAACACTTGAAATAATTCTGGAATTGTGGGAAAGAGGAAGGGGAGACTCTGTAGAGGAAAGAGATTTAGTTGAAGAAGATTGTGATCATTATATTATCCCATCAGGGACGTAACTGTTGTCTAGGAATGGGCTATTGAGGTAGCTAAAGTGGTTCAATAATGATACTCAACGCTCATATACAACAACTGTCAAACAAACAATCCCTCCATCTCATAATAATATTTATTTCCCTAGTCAATCCTATTCCAAAGAGAGAGAGAGAGTTCACAATAATTTTCTCTCGACTTTCTCTTGGTCACACTCTTGAGCCTATCCCCCCTCATTTTCAACTAATCCAATTTCTACATTTGGAAAACATTCTCTCCAAACTACAAACTCACTAATCCATTGCCACATTGGCTTTTTCACCGAGTGGCACGGCACTGACCCATTCCTCCTACACTCCACTTGTGTACTTGTACTTTCACTTGGTGAAGAAGGACCCACTAGAAATTTGGGCTTTGTTTTTTGGGTTGAGCTGGAAAATAAACAAAAAAAAGAATTTTTTGTTTAGTGGTTCAATGGGTGGAATGAACGACAATAATAAAATGTTATTGGAGACTCAAGTACAAATTATTTCCATGGTCATCCAATTATTTTATCAAATTGCCACCACTTTTCTAAAATTTATTTATTCCTCGTCTTTACCAAAACCTCAACTTTTTTTGAGAGAGGGGACTACTATTTTCTTTGAGGGGAAAAATTGGATGGTAGTTAATTTTCATATTTATTTATTCCTGTACAAATTATCTTTTTATATTTGAGAAAGATTTATTTATTGAGAAAATCCTTTTTTTTGAAAAGAAATCCTTGATGGAGAAAGTAATCTGATTTTTACTATCTATGAGATTACTTTGGAAGGAAGTTGATAGAGATAATATTGGTTGAAATATAATATTTTTTAGTTGCTTTGATCATGGTCAAAAGTTTCCATGGTAATTGTCATGGATATATAAATATCCCATAAAATGAAAGAAAGTTTCTTGGCCTAGACCAACTTTCTCCCTCTCTCTGTCTGGCTAAGCCAATAGACATGTTGGAGCTTATGTAAATATTCAGGGAATATGACAAGCCATTGACGATTGCATTAGTTTTGGAAGATGGAGGCGGCAGGTGATGGATAAAAGGGAAAGTTCTCACGTGAAAGAGTCAAGATGTGAAAATGCATTCATTGTATACACACATTTGGCGGGGGGGGGGGGGAGAGCTGAGCTTAGTATGGCCAACTTGTCTAAAAATATGCAGCGCACGAGCCACTTGGGATCAACAGTCACACATTGAAGAGTGAGTGTAATGCAAATGGACATTTGCCATGTATTTTTCCCCTCAGGACAAGCCCATGGAATCCCAAAATCGTTTGATGGTCAGGACATGATGTCATCAAGGCAAAGGGGGGTACGTACGAGAAAAAAAAGTGTTCAAAAATGTGACCATTCTTGATTCCTTTCATCGTCCGTTCCACCCTCCTACTTTCTCTTTTTAAAAAAATCTAGACTTTCTTTTGTCTTCCATTGACACTGTTGAGTTGTGAATTGAGTGTGACGGATAAAAATCAAAGTGAAAGGAAGGGAGGGAGAGAAAGAAAGAAAGAGATTCGTTGGCTTATACAGATAAATTTTTTCATCAGTCACTTTCCCCAAGTTCGAAAAAAAACGTTTCCCCATCTTTCCCGCTTTCTCTCTAACACTTGTCAAATGGAAGGTTGCACTTTGCCATGAAAATTGAAATCTTTCTTCTTTCTCTTCCTCACCTTTGTCATTCCTGTCACATTGACATCCTCAGTTTTTTTTGTCACCCTGTTCTGAGAGAGAGAGTGAAAGTATAGATTTTCCTTGTGTGTGCTAATGCACGAGAGAAAAGACGAATGATGGAAATGTGTATAAAGTAATACATGGAGTGAATGGGATCTGATTGTGCTCAACAATTTTGTATTCAATGACCTCATCTTTCTCTTCTTTCTCTCTTCATATGACTCCACAATAGGACTGTATTAGTGAGTCTATAAACTTTCTCTCTCTCTTCCTTTTCTCCTGGATAAACAACTTCCCCCCTCCTCTTTTCAACTTTCGATCTGTTTTGTGGGATGAGGATGAGTTGTTGACACGGTGCAAGTGAAAATGATTTTCCCCCTTTCTCTCTTGAGAGAGACAAGCTATTTTCTCTAAAGGAAACTTCATAGTGTAAAATATAAAGGGAGAAAGTGTGAGGACTCAGTTTATTGAATATTCACATGCTTAATGTAGAGTATGATGGGTTTGTGAAAAGTTGGAGAGAGAGAGAGACAAGTTCAGCTGACTCTCTCTCTCCACTTTCTACTTTCACTCCAAGTAGAGATGTCAATGCTAATAGGTGACGGCAAATGCATACAATTCTTGTGGTTAGTTTCATAACTTACTCCCCCTCTTCATCTCCCTCTTGGACTTGTATAAAGTTGGAAAGGATGAAAAGAGAAAGGGAAATGGAGCGAAAGTCTTATTTCTAATTCCTCGATCCTCTTCCCCATCAGTTCCTTTATTTCTGCTCAACATAGCTTGACTTGAACAAGCTGACGCGTCAAAGTCTTTCTCTCTCTCTTTAGTCTCTACCCATTCCAAAACTAAATCCCCACCACCATCTTTCTCATAAATTACCAATATTTCTTCTCTATCATGCTGCAATTCATTTTCAACTGTCAATTAGCCCAATCACACAACCCTCCTCCTCTCTCTCTTTCTCTCTAGTGACTTTTAAAGACTTTATCAATTTTCCAAAAAAAAAAGATTTTAGCTCTCTCTCTACATCATAATATAATTTATACTGTACCAAGTTGGTGAACATGATGTGTCTCTAATTTTAAGCCTCTTTCTCTCTCTTTCTCTCTCTCTCTCTGTAATTTCAATGAAGTAAATAAATCCCCATGCCCTACATCCCACGCATTGAAGATTGAAGAGAGAGAGAAATGGTTTGTGTAGAGATTTTTTGGGAAAAAAAAAGATTTATATGGAAGGTTTTGAATCCTTTAAGTATTTTTGGAGCTGGAACCTGGAACTGGTATGGTGGTCGTTGACTTGAGTCACTTGTCTTATTTACAAGATGACAAGGGGAGACACATTGACATAAAATGATATCTGGTTCTGGTAGATTTATCGCTTATACCTGTCCCCTTAACCCCCCACAATTCCCAATCAATTCCATTGAAATGTCCACTGCAAACATGTCCTCCATCATGACTTTCTCCATTCCGCAACAGTTTTTTCTCTCTCCCCTTTTTTCCCTTTCTTTCCCCCTAATGTACAACTCTATTTTATTTGTACTACACTGACCGACTTACCCAGTACAATCCATGTACAAATGTAAGACTTTCACCGGGAACGGAAAGGAGAACAAAAGTAGGGGAAAGGCGTGTCAGTTTTTTTTATGTCAATACTTTTATATTTATATTTCTTCCCCCCTTTCTCTTTTTTATCCAATTTTCTTTTGACGTAAATGAAAGTGAAGAATTTTAGTATTGTCAAATTTTTTAAAAGAATTTTAATTAAATTTTTGTTTGTTTTTTTCTCTCTCTCTTCAGGTTTCATGGATACGAAAACGTGATTTACATATTCTCAGTGCCGGTTTATTTTCGTATACAAGTGATCAGAGGTAATTTTTAAATTAATTTTAGTTAATATTCAAATTATTGAAAAATTTTTTAATTATTTTTTTTGTCTTTTTATTAGATTCGTCGTTCTCCATCAAGAGAAATCAGAGAATTGGACACTACAAATAAAATATACCCAGGAGAGAGGTAAAATATTGTAGAGAAAATTTATTTGAGTAAAAAAATTAAATTAATTTTTTCTAAAAAATCATTTAATTAAATGTGTACAGATAATGGGATTTATGAATGCCAAGTTAATACAGAACCAAAAATTTCTATGGCATTTCACCTCACCGTCATTCGTAAGTAAAAAAATTTTCTTTTTTTATTTGTGTAGGGTTAGAAATAAACTTTTGGCAAGTTAAAAAAAAGTGAAAATCAATTTTCTTTTGTAAACTCTCCATTCTTTCACAAAAAAAATCCCCATGCTTTCTCTTGTACAATTCCCTCCGTATTGAATCTCATTTTCTTACAATTCTATTTTCTCCATTCAAACTAAAGAAAAGGTTTTGTAAAAAGAGAAATGTAGAAAAAAACATGGAAAATATTCCTTTCTCCTGTGGACCTTGGGATGACAAAACGAGGGTTATTTGGTATTTTGATGACCTATGAAAAAAAAAAATCAAAGAGTGTTGTTGTCTACACATGTTCATGATTCCATTTATTCTTTTTAGACCTTTGCTTAGAAAATCCACAAAAGAAATTGTTTTTTATACATACAATCCTGTAATTGAGTCAAAGAGCATACCGTCTGGCTCTCCAAGAAAAAAAGAATATTGGACCCCCTCTTTTTTTTATTCAAACAGAATAAAAGAGAAAATTGAGATTGCATGAATGACTCTCCCATTCCCATGCTTTCTCCCCCCTTTCCCTCTACTCTCTCCAAAAAAGAAACATTCGACACTTGTATCCTCATAGAATAAGCATTTATTCTAAAGCATGTCAGCAGATTAAAAAGAACAATCGGAACAGGTGCATTCGTTTGCTTTCTCTCCAGACAACAAAAGCAATGTGCTCCGACAAAAACACACACAGAGAAAGAAAGTCGGCTTTTATACTTAGAGATTTTTTCACTTTGTTCAAGTGTAAAGAGAAAGTTAGTTTAGTGGTTCTTTTTTTGAGAGAGAGAGAAACGTTCCTTGTGTACTAAATTTACTGGCCACAGCCACAACAACAAACCCAACACTTTTTTCTTTGCTTTTTTTCTCAAAAAGGAAAGTGTGCAGGGATTGTATAAAACGTATATGGAAAGTTGGAGTTGAAAGAAAGGGAAAAAGTCGTGACTTTGGGAAAGAGAGAGAGAGAAAGGAACGAAACCAAAGAAAATACGAGTGCAATGTCTTACGTTGAGTAAAAAGAGAAAGTAGAAGGTAAGGGGGAGGAGAGAGAGAGTGACTTATAGATTAATTTTGACTCCTAAGGGATCCATTTCCTCTACAAAGAGTGTGTCTGTTAGCCTTTAGCATTTAGAGGTGGCTTCAAGTCTTACTTTCTCTTTACACCTTCATTATTACTACTACCCCATCTTTTAGCCTAGTCAAGTCGTCTAGTTTTTTTTTATTTCCTTGCCCCCTTTTTTCGGGATAAAAACAAGTGAATTTCCAAGCTCCCTCACACTTTCTCCTATTTTTCTTTAAAAAAGCACTTTTCAAGAAATAAGAAAATGGGAAGGATGGAAACCGCGCCTTTCCAATTAGTTTGACTTGCAAGTTGCATCTCCTGCATTGCAACTCCATTAATCTTAAACTCGTCTCTCTCCGCCTCCATCTCACCAAGAGACTCTTGTGTTTTTCCTGTAGTCAATCTAACAAGAGATGAGACTGGATGCGAATGTGTGTAGGGAGTTTGTATGGACAAAATAAATTGCATTCCTTTCCAACAGACACTGCATTTTGTCCCTGAAAATCGAGAGTCTGCCAAGAATTTCACAAAAACTTTTCCTCATCTCCCTCCCTCTCTCTCTCTGTCTGTTGGTGTGTAGATAAAATGGTAGTTTTTGAGTAACAAGGAATTGAAATTGGAACTAGAGCAATTAATTTGAGTTCAACAAGAAAGAAAAGGGAGAGAAAGCCAGTCGGAGGATGGGGGGACAAAGTGTCATAATAAAATTTAGAGTGGAAATTACACAAAGTTTTAATGTCATCTTGACCCTCACTTTCTCCGAGTTTGGAGAGAGAGTCATAAAAATGAAATAATAAAAAAAGAGAGAGAATTTAAAGCCTCACACACACACAAGAGACAAGAGACTTTCTCTTCTGAGGTTCAACATTTCAGTTTTGAACCAAAATAGGAGGAGGATGTGAAATATCGTCATTTATGTTGAGCCATTTTTATGAAGGTGGTGACCTTATTGTCTTGTGGAATCTGGAGAAAAAGAAGGGAATGCAAAATGGAGGAATGTATCAACTTTATGATGGAGACGTTCCCCAAACCTCTCCATATTTTTTTTTCCTCATCATATCTCTCTCCCTTCATTCTAAATACACAATTACATAGAGAAAGCTCTGTACAAAGAGTAAATGTTAGTATTGGTGGAAAAGCTTTCTCCACAGACATGTACAAGACACAGAGAGAGAAGAGTATGTGAAGAATGTGAATGGTGGGGTAAAAAAAGGAAGAGAGAGAGAGAGGCAAGTTTAGCGAGGCAGGGAGAGATAAAATAGACCAAAGTAAGCTTTACGACTTAATTAAACGTTATAAGGTTTTGTGGGATGAAGGCGCAAAATTTATCTGTCAGTGGGTACATGAAGCATCAGAAAGCAATAGACTCACCCCTCCCCTCCCCTCCATGCACATATAAAATGTACATACATATTCATATAATACTGTCCTCCATTTCACCTTCCCCTACTTTCTCTCTGCACTCTAATGTATGTACATGAGACTTTAAAGGGAGTGGGAGAGGGGAAAAACATTTCTCAGGGAACAAATTTATTATAACCTTCTTGTGTAAACTTTTCAACTGTGTAGAAATTAACGGCTTTATGCTAACAGAGCTAACAGCCCCCCTTGGGTATTCGTAATTGTGCCCTCTTACCTTTTTTTACTACCATTCTCTCTCTCTCTCTACAAAACATCCTTCTTTCTTCCGTCCAATCTCCAATCTCAACACTTTCTAATTACAATTTCAACGACAATATTCTTCCCCCACTTTTTTTTCTTGTAACCCTCCTCACACTCTTACTTTCACACTTTCTCTTTTTTCTTTGAGAGCCATAAAAAAAAGTTGGGGAGAAACATAATGAGAAATTGTCTCTACACATTTTAATATATGGACGTTGACTTGGCTTATTTTATTTTTTACAAGGAAGGAAATTTAACTTGAACTCGACTAAATTGTTCTGGGGAAAAAAAATATGTCATGTCATTTATATTATTTTTGGGGAAGTCTGTCTGCTGTAGAGTGTAGAGACTTGTTTTTTATGGAGAAAGCATCCATGTTATTTTTAAATATAAAATTATGGAATATTGGCCTCATACACTGTGGCCCATACATGGGGAGACTTTTCATCTGTCACAAAATTAGTTTTTAAGGGAGAGGAGAGCTGGCGGGGTTTTAAAAAAAGGAAATAAAAAGAACATTCTTTTTTTTACACAAGAAGAGCAAGATGACATGAGTTTGAAAGATAGGGAGGGAATCTCTTAAAACATTTTCTTTATTTAGAGAGAGACAGAGAGAGAGAGAGAGAGAGAATAATATTGTTCTCCTTAGGCTGTACATTTAGTACAAGTCTTAGTTTATTGTTGGGTTGCATGTCCACCACATTTCTTGATTGCTGTAGGCAGTAGAGGGAAGAAGGATCATAAAATAAATTTCTTCATCAAAGAAATGCTCCGTTGAGTCTTACACTACAAGAGTTTCTTTGGGGAGAAAGTCTCAAATCAGCTTTGACGGTAATAAGTATGGGACATGTACATGAATAAGAGTTAAACGTACGTGTACACACACACACACACACAAGGATATATATGAAGGAGACTTGATCCTTGATTAAATTATAGATTAGATAGGAACAGAAAAGGCTCAACTTGTCAAACTTGTCAATGAAGGGGTTAGCTCTCTGTCTTTGTAGCTTGTAGCTCTGACTCAATTTGATATTTGATACCCCCCTCCCCTCCTTTCCCCTTCCTTGCCAGGTAAATGATAAATGTTTTAAGGATAAAAAAAATATGTGAAAGATTTGTCCATTTTTTTTATTTGCTCGGTGTCTGTGGTGGTGTCACTGTTTTATATAAAAAAACTGGAATTTTTTTTTGTGAACAGAGTCCAGAGCGAGGATAATCGGTGGCTCGGACGTCCATGTTAAAAGTGGAAGTTCTTTACGACTGACGTGTGAGGTGGAGCACGGACCCCATGATATTGCTCAGGTAAAAAATTAATTTTTTTGTAAAAATTAAATGATTGTAAAAATAAAATAAAATAAAAGTTAAAATTAAAATTGTATTTTTTTTAAAAAAAAATAACAGGTCTTTTGGTACCATGGTCCAACCATCATTGACACACAGGGTTTGATGGGTGACCAGGTGGCCTCTGACATTCGGGTGGTGACTCAAAGAGGAGACTTACTCCGCTCGCAATTAACTATTCCCAAAGTAGCCCTGGTAAATTTGAGACAAAATAATAATAATTAAATTTATTAAAGGTAAATTATTTTTATTTAAAAAAAAAAATTCTTTATAGTCCAATTCTGGGAACTACACGTGTTCACCAACAATGGCTGTCCCCGCAAGTGTCTTTGTGCACGTTCTCAATGGTAAGTTGATACGGTTGTCTATTATTTCCTCATCTCGTCCATTCAATAAAGTTCACTCAAGCTTGTTCCGAGACAATCGAGTCTGTAAGAGGGAAAGCGGATGAAGGAGGAGGAGAAATGTGCGTAGAGATGGTTGTTGACCAAAATAGAATAATTTTTGTTGGAGATGATTGGGATGTAGCCTGGTGTGTGTTTATGTGTATGAAAAAAGGTAAGAGAGAGAGAAGATGGGAGTATTTGTACAAAAAAAGAGAGTAAGAAAGAAGTCGACCATGTGTGAAATTTGGTGGGTTGCACTGGATGATGTATGACGGCAGCTGGTTTTTTTACGCAACGCACATGATGCTATGTGACGTGAAGCGGTTAGAGGGAAAGAGAAAGAGTAGCCTCGTTTTTGTGTAGACTCTCCCTTTCAAATTATTCTCTTCAAATGAAACATAATACGAGCTCATAGCTCAACCCAAGTTGTATACCACAAGAGAGGGAAAAAAAGTAGAGTGAAAAGAGGGAAAGCACAAAATATATTTTCAGTTTGAAAATTTTCTTTTTTTTATTATTTCTTCACTTTTTCTTCATCCCTTACTCTCTCTCTCTAGACTTTCTACCTTTCCTTTTTCATATTTTGTACTTTCTCCGAAAGAGAAAGTGTGTGGGCGAGACACAATGAAGTTGGTGGAATGGGAGAAGGAGAGGGACATGGATGAGCCTACTAAGAGAAAGCCCTCCCCCATCAAATAAGTTTCTCTCTCTCTCTCTCTCTGGACTCTTGAGCACAACGAATGGTCTAATTAAATGAGAAAATAACACTCTTTCTGCTTCACAAACGTCCTTTTCTTTTTATTATTATTCTTTTTCTCAACAAAAGAGAGAGAGAGAGAAAGCACACACTACCCAAGAGCACAACAGAAGCAAGAAAACAAGACAAAATGTTGAAAAAAAACCAAGACAAAGGAGAAAGAAAAGAGGACAAGGAACCATTCATAGTCGTATAAAGGAGACTATGAATGTTGATACATGAATTGCCTTGAAATGGACGAGTTGAGAAAAAGAGAAAATGTAAAAGAAAAGAAAAGAGTATCTTTTTCCAATTGTACTTTCTCCTTTTTTAAAAAAAACAACAAGGGGTATGTTCAGCATTAAAAGGCATGGTGAGAGGAGAGGAGGGAGGCCTGAAAAAAAAGATTTTGTGTAAAGTCTGTGTAGTTTACCAGAAATTAATTTGGTTGAAATTCTCTCTCTCTCTCTCAAATTCTCATGACAATGTAACTGTAGAATCATTCTTATGAGAGAGAGAGAAAGAAAGAGAAAGTGGAGGTTTTAAAGTCGGAGCATATGAGCTAAGGCGGGGGTTGGTGGTAACGATGCAGGAGGAAAATGTGTAAATGACCTTTGTTCTCAACTTTTATGTACTTTACTTTTGTCTTCTTTTGAATGGAGCAATAAACAAAATGTAGAAAGATTTCCTATACTTTCTCTCTCTCTCTCACGCACGTTAAGAGTCATGAGACCTTGTATTGTGTATAAGAGAAAAGAGAAAAAGTATTTTTTTGGTGTGTTTATCCTCCACATTCCATTCGCACCATTTACGAGACTGAAAACTCTTCATTGTTTTGTTTGTAGTCGACTTTCTTTTTTTCTCTTCTCCCGCCCCCTCCCAACACTTTCTCTCTCCAAATGTGGAGGAAACCCATTGGAATTGGGGGGAACTATGAAAACTGAGCAAGTTGGGAGTTGTGACCGAAGGAGCCAAAGTTTAATAATTAGTTTTAAAAATACGATGAAGGAAAAGGGGAGAAAGTGCTATTAGAACATTTGAAAGAATTCTGTGGACTTCCGTTCCTGAATGCTCTCCCATTCCAAGATGGGAACAGAGAAAGCAAGAGAGAGAGAGAGAGAGGGGCAAGAAAAGCATTATCGCCACACAACTAGAATTTAATGTCAGTAACAGGGAAAGTTTTTCTTTGCCCTCCCCCCAAAAAAATTTTCTCTTCTAACTGCAGTCTCATCCACTAGAAGTATTACAGTACTTAATAGTACAGAGGCCATTTAGTTGTAGAAGAGGAGGGGAGATATTGGGACTGTGCGTGTCTGTACCGACTTTTCTTTTCTGATGCTTTCACTTGCATATGTCTACTGCAGGAGGAGAATTGTAGAGGCTGAAGGAGTGAAGGAAATGGAGAAAAAAAGAGCATTTGTTTGCCCACACATCCCCTCCCCCTCTTTGTACATTTGTTAAAAAAATATAATATTATGGGAAGGAAGGAACTGAGAAGAAAGTTAGAGAAGTCAAAGCCTTTCTCTTTTTTTTGATTCTAGTTAACGGAGAAAATTTCACTACCAGACTTTTTTTTTCACATGCACTAAACTCTGCACAGTCATCACCACACATTTTTCCATACACAATGAAAACTGAAAAAAAAGAGGGGGGCTAGTGACTAGTCTTTAATCTCTATAATATAGACATAGCCTTTCTCCCGCTTTCTTTTTTTTTGTATGTATGTTGTGGGTTGAGAGTGAAACTATTATATTTTATATATATATATATTTCTTTTCTTTTGTTCAACAATCCTTTCTCTCTCTATATATTTTTGTAAGGGGGGTAGTTGTAGCCACCGCAATTGCAGTTGTGTGTGTACAAGTGAAAGTGAATAGAGAAGACTTTCACTTACTCTTTTTTTATTCTTCTGTTTTTGGTTCGATGGACAGATTCTCTTCTCCTTAGTCTACTCGTCCATCTTGAGCTCTTTCCGTTTCTCCATGAAAAAACCAGCATGTGTGGTCTAGTCTGGTGATGGTTTTTGTTTGGTAGGGAAATACATTTTCTCCTATTTTTTTTAACTCCCATTTTCTCTCTCTATCTGTCTCTGGACTAAGCCAAGAGAGAGAGAGAGAAAGTCATTGGAGTAGGAGAAAGTCCAAAGAATTTTTCATCGGTCTACATTCTACATATAAGTAGATACATTTGTAGTGTATGTGTACACATTCAATGTATAAAAAATTAAGTTGAGGATTAAAGCCTACAAAAAATAGAATAAAAGTTTTTTTTTTGTCTTTTTTAAAAAATGAAGAAAGAATTTTTTTGTTGAAATTTTTTAAAAGTAAGAAAATTTGAAGATAGAGAAAAAAATGGCTCTTCCATTTTTTCCCCTTAGAGAATGTAATTACTTTTAGAGAAAATATTATGATAGGAATTGGAAGAGGAGGAGGGACAAATGGTTCAAAAATGTTCCCTTAAAATTCTCTCTCTCTCTCTCTCTAATGACTAAAGAGTTGCAGGAAAATAATTTGGGAGGATGAGGGTTATATGTGAACGTATGTTTTTTTTGTATGTACATAACTAGAAAAAGTCTCACTTTTTTTGGAGAAAGCAAGAGAGAGAATTAGTATTCGAGATAATGGGAAGAAAGTACGTAAGAGGCCTTGTAGTACATTGTACATTGTATGTTGACTATATGAAGAGAGAGAGAGAGAGGAAGGAGGGAGAAAGTGTAGAGATTGGAGTGAAATTTTCCTGAGATCTCTGGGTTCTCTTTCAAGACATTAAGGGTATTGATTTTGTTGCTTTCACCATGTAGAAGTCCATGGAGAAAATTTCGGATAAGGAATAAGACACTCCAAGACACTATTCATGCCTCCATTCCACTGTCTTTCTCATCCTCAACGCCAACACCAAGTGAAAACCCCACTCAGCCTCCTTTCCCCATCGACACTTTCCCCACTTTTTTATCCCGCTTGGTCTTGCCCAAAAGTCTAGAGTGTGTGGAAATAGTGGCATAATCTAGAGCCAGAGCCCAACTCTAAACACATTGACATGCCCGTCTATCTCCCGAACGGCGATTATGCCCATTCCATGGAACTTTCTTTTGGAGAGAGAGAGAGAGAGAGAAAAATGGAACCAGAATAAAATCCTCGTCGTATTTTATCTCAACACATCCCTCCTGACTCCCTGCATATATTAGATAGCCCTCTCCCATTTTTTTTGTCTTCCTTACTTTCTACAGAGAAAGTCTCCTCTGTTTATATTCTTCTTTTTTTTCTACTAGTATAAATAGAGAGACAGTGGTTCATGGGAGGAGGGAGGGAGGATGAAATGTCCTTTTTTGCCACTTATTCTCCATCTTATAATTATCTTTGAAGAATATTCCCCAACCACATTCTCAATTCTACTTTCTCTCTTAGTCCACTCATAGCATATGGCTTCAACTTTATGGAGAAAGCTAATGGCAATAAAAAAAATAAAAAGTGTTTTTTATTCGACACAAAAAAATTCTCAAAATTTATATATATATATATATTAAATAAGAAACTTGACAATACAGACGCGAGTCTAGTCTATAATACTTTTACATGGAAGATTATGAAGGAAATAAAATAAATTTTTATAAAAAAACTACTCTCTCTCTCTCTTGAAAAGCATTAAGGGAAAATAAATATGGGGATGGGAGACTAAGAGAGACTAAGAAAATTGAATCCTACATTCACTTGCAGACTTTCTCTTGCATCACTCCATTTACGCTCAATTACACGTCCCTTTCAAACTTTGGAGAGAGAGAGAGAGAACAAAGAGCAAGAGAGGAGATGTAGAGAGTGTCTAGAGTTGGAGAACAAGTTGACTGTTGGATGATTGTCTTTGCGTGCGTGTGCTTGTCTGGAGCTTTCTCTTTCTATCTCCAAATCTCATCTCCATACAAGAAATTTCCCCTCTCTCCCCCTTTGTGTGTCTCTATCTCTAAGAATCTTACTAAGAAAACTTACAAATGTCCTTGGTGAAATTGTAGACTAGGGGAAAGTGGATGGAATGAATAATTTTTTTGAGGAGAAAGCATGATAATCATGTTAATGTTTTTGATTTTGATTTCTCTTTTTTTTGATACAGGAGAAGAACCAGCGGCAATGCAACATGGAAATCGAAGTTCATCCTGTCGATCTCATGTTCGGTCACTTGAGTACTGTTTGGTGTTGGTGGTCTTACAATTAATTTCATTGACAGTCCACTCATCTTTCTTAACTAGTCTCTCGTCCATTTGTTTATGGAGGGAGGAGGGGAGCAGTGAGTGTGGTGAAAGTGTAGGACCCTCTACAGTCAATGTTGTCACTGTCATTTCTCTTTTACTTCTTGCCCAAACCACATGAAATCCACCCACTCATCTTTCATCATCCCTCAGCTTTCAATTCAACAACAATTCTTGAGAAAATACAAAACGTCAACATGACAAATAAATCAATCCCCAACTCCCCAGTTCAAGAATCACTTGACACAGACACAAAAAACTTTGTACAATTGTTTTTGACCTCAATTTCCTCCCAATTTTTTTTTACTAAAAAGAAATCAAGAATTTTTTACTCAATTTTTTTAAAGAAAAAAGTGTATACTGTGGACACCTGAAATTTTTATTTATGTGAAATAAAATAAAGAGTTTTTTTTCTACAAGGAGAAAGTTTATAAATAGTCAAGATTCTTTTTAACATTTTTGTTCAGTGGAAGAGGAAGAAACAAGAGATGAAGAAAAAATAAAAAACGTGGTTCATCCTTAACTCCTCCTTGAGCTCTCCCACTGTCAACTTGATGTCCTTTTGACTTTTTTTTTTTTTGTGGACAAGATACAAGAAAAGTTGGAGTTACATTCCAAGAAAATCCCAATGACTTTTATTTTTTTCTGTGTGTGTGTGTCTATTTCCTACAAGAATTTTCCCATAAGACAAGAGCCCCCCCAAAAAAGAGAAGCTGAGGGCAACAAGCGTGACATGACAAGTTCACCCCCTTCCTCTATGCCAAATCCAGGGCATAAACGATTTTTTTAAGAGTTGTGTGTGTTTGTGTATGTGTGTGTGACTACAAAATAACAATATTTTTGTGTAATGTGCAACTCTACTAAATACAAGACACATGACTTTGTTGTTGAAGAAAAAAAGGACAATTTTTTGGTGCAAGAGAAAAAAAAGCGGGATTTTATACGAATGTAGAATTTCCGTTCCTACCAAACTCCCCGACGTGGCTGATTACAAAGGAAATGCTCTTTGGAAAAGTTTAGACTCCCCCGTCCAATGGAATTGGGAGAGATGGGGGAGCAAGTTATTTCGTCTAGTCATTCAAATGTAAATCTATCCCATGTTTGCTGTGCGAACCCTACAGATGCTCTTCGTCTCTTTGAGTAACATTTCTCTCTCTCTTCTTTGTGTACAAGCAACATTTTTGTGTCTACAAAAAGATAGAGAAAAGGAAGGAGGAAGATGGTCGAGATTGGGCATGAACAGGCCCAAAAAAAAAACATTTCTCCTAGTTCCCACTTTCCCTCTTTTTTTTTTGTTCCAGACTTGAGCTGATTCAATAACAGAAAAGAAATAAAATGATTTTTGCATCTTTTGAATCTACACGACATATGTATGCAAGTGTAAATGACTCTATTATTATTTGTAATGGACTCCATTATCCCCTCCCCACTCACGACTTTCTCTTTATTCAAGTTGAGTCAATAATAACAAATAAAAAAAAGAAGTTTGACCTTTCACTCTTTGTCCCTGGTTTACAATCAGCCATCATCGGGGGAAATAAGGCTTCTCCCTCCCTTTCACCCGGGCACCCTTTTTCTTGTTGGTGAAAATATGAGCCAGAAAAAAAAATAATTGTAAAAGTTTTTTAATTGTCTTTTTCTATGAAAACAGACACACACACAAATCTGTAATGGAATATTTGATATTTGTTCTCTGTTTAAATGAGAAAAATAATTAATTAATTAAACTTGACACCTTTCTACAAAAATAAATATATAATGTAAAAATTATATTTTAACTTGTTGAACAATTTTTCACAATTTGTGACCTAGAAAATTCAATTTATTTTCAAATTTTTATTTATTTAACTTCTTTTAACTACGTTTTTGGGTATAACAAAGCGATAATAATTTAAAGTAGTTTTTTATTTAAAAATTTGTAATATTTATTATTGTGTAATTTTGTACCGATTGTACAAAAATTTAAATAATTTTTTTTGAGAGAAATAATTATTATTTAATTATTTAAAACTTTCTATTTGTTCCATTTTAAAAAATGTTGTCAAGCAAAAATAATTAACTCGATACAAAATAACTTTATGAGAAAAGTTAAATATATATATTATTAAATTTAATTAAATATTGTGTATAAATATATATATAATTATAAAATTATATATATATATATATATAAAGTTGTTTCAACTATGGTGATATTATCAAATAAAAATATTTAAAAAATATTGCAAATACTTACACAATAATAATTATAAAATATATATAATTAATTAATTTTTTCGAAACAAGAAAAATGAACGGACATTTTATAAAAAAATTAATAATTTAAAACTAAAAAATTTCACCAAGATAAAAAAATAAAGGATGAATTGAAAGCAAAGAAAGTGAAAATATGAAATGGAGAAAGTAAATAACAAACTAAAGGGATACATATTATATATATACTACATACACTACATGAAAAAAATGATATGTTGTGTATTGTTAATGAATTTGATAAAAATGTTAATGGAATAAAAAATCTATGGGAGAGATGACATAACAAAATTTTCTCATGTATTTATTTTCAAAACAAAAATCATTTTTAAGGTAAAATTTCAGAATATTCCTTCTTTCTTTTTTTTAAAAAAAAAATATTTTTTTTCGTAACATGATCTCACATATATAGACTTTCACTACTTCAACTACTACAAATAGTTTTCAACTTTCTCTGTGTGATAGAAAGCAAAAGGAAAAAAAATGATTGTAAAGTTTTCCTTGAATAAACTTTTTTTTGAGAGACCGTAGGCGTTTGTTGACTTGCTTCTGCTCTTGTTGTGAATTTTGTTCTCGTTTATTAGCCGTGGGGCAAATGAGACGAGTATTTTACTATGGTTTTATATATTCAAGATGAATTGAACAATGTTTTTTTTTTTTCAAAAAAAAGAGACTGTACAAAAAGCGGACAATGCGTGCACATGTGTAATCCATGTACATGATAAAAAGAATATTTTTTAGTCAGAAAATAAAATAGATTTTTGCCCCTAGCACCGGTCAAAATTGACTTGTTCTCATCCCCAAATTTTACATGGAGAAAAAAGCGTGAAGGGAGGTTTTGAATTGTAAACAAAAAGGAAACGGATTTTGGCATTAAAGTGTGGCAAGGAAATATACGATGACAAACTCATGTAGAATTGAACTGTATAAAATAAAAAAAAATATTGGGAGAAAATGGAAGGGTCCACTTTATCATGATAATGTACTCATCAACCTTTTTTATATTCTTTTGCTTTCTCCATGTATATTTTTTCACAAGGTTATAACAAGATTACCCCTCTCTCTTTCTCTTTTTTTACATATCCATAGCTAGTTTTGGTTTAAAAAAAGAGAAAGCAAGAAATGGAGGATATGTATGGCGCTTAGAGTGTTAAGGGTTGATGAAATTGATCAATGAAGACGATGGACGGTTTACACTTTATCATCCCAATGGTTTCCTCTAAGAGAAAGCTACCTCTCTCTGTCTCTTTCTCCGTGTAAGTATATACACATATACATAACTTTCTATTACTTTTCCATGTGTAGAGGAGATTGAAAGCTCTCATTTTTTCCTGTCACCTGTGCCCCACATTTATTCATCATTCTAATGACACCCTAGCCCATAAAATAGGGGACTTTTTCCATCTTACTTTCTTTTTTTGTCTATATTATGTGTGTCATAAAATTTCATTTTTTATATTTCAACTTTCTCTCTCTTTCTGATTCGTGTGTCTGTTGAAAGTCATCTTTTTCTCACTATCTGAAGGGGAAATTGGGTGGAAAATCGTATCATCATCATCATCACCATGACCATCATCATAATTCAAGTTAACCATTTTTTTATATCAAAGAGATCAACAAGGGAAATTGTTAATTGATGAATTTAACATCATTCAACTAAATTATATTCCTAAATATTGTGCCTCCCTTTTCCCTTCCCCTTCAAAAAAAATGGAGAGACACCATTTTTGTCATAGTAAAAATAGAGAAAGGATATGAAGGAGGGGAAAAAAGTGAAAGCAAGAGGAAGTTAAGTAAATAAATAAAAAAGTTAAGGGTATCGAGTCTTTATATTTATTGTACATGGATACACAGAGGAGTAGGAGGAGGGGAGGAGATATAAGAGAAAGGATGACATGATGACATTATGAGAAGAAAAAGAGGATTAGGAGATGCTCCATATATACATGTATGGGGATGTACATATACATAGTCATAATATTATTATAGGGGATTGCGTGTGAGAAAGATAAAAAAAAGAGAGGAGAAAGCGAGAGGTAATCCATTGAATGAGATGAGGATATTGTGCTCTAGGAATTGTCTTGGAGAAAGAGAGAGAGAAAAAGAGAAAGGACAGAAATGAAGAAATAGGAATTAAGAACCAACTTTTACTTTCTCCTTTACGTGATGGCTCTCATACTCCACAGAGAGACAATGAAACTGTGACCTGGTTCCTGGCTTGGCTGTGGGGTGAGTGATTGAGTCATAGTGTTGTTCATGTACAATTTTTTTTTCTCATGTTGAAACACGTTGTACATACATCTTATGTACATGTACATTTTTATATACAGAGAGAGAGATGACGAAGAATGTAATATCTGTATAGATATTTATTCTATAGATTTTTCTGCAACCTCCAGATACAGATACAGACTCATCGAGGAGGGAAAGAAGCGGTCAACAGAGCGTAGAAAAAGTCATCTCCACTCTTTTTTCATGTGAGACGTCCGTCCTCCCTTCGTCTTCCCTCCCCCTCTCTCTCTCTTTAGCCACGCATATGATGACATCATAAGATCCAACTGAGAGAGAGAGACGAACACGAGAAAAAAAATGTTTGTTGAGAAAGGAGGAGGACTTTAATGGCAGGTCACTAGCTCATGATATGGCACTGCCTATGACTATAAAGAGAGAGAGACTATAGTGTATTTGTAGTATATCATCTCATCTGTCCATACTTCTCTTGTCCTCTAGCCATCTTCCTTATTCTTTGCTCTCTGTGTTGACTACAGATATATATGTATGGGGGGAGGGAGAGTGTACATGGGGAGGAGAAAAAAAAACCATTTTGGTTGACTGTGAGAGCATTTTTTTAGACAAACTCGATAATGCTCTTTGTATAGAATATAGAAATGGAGGCTTTTGGCGAAACTTCATCATTTCAAGTCATCCACCTTATATATTATATGTATATCAAAAGTGTACACATTATGTCTCTATATTTCTCTCTCTCTTGTGTGTACAAAGACACATACACAAGCATAGACACATGTTTACGGCTAGAGACGTTTTTTTTTGTGGCTGCCACTGCCGCCACCACATGATACATGGGTTGAAGAGACTAATAAAAAACTAATCCTTTTTTCGTGCATTAAACCATCAGCGAGTCTACTAATAACTACAGTTTTCCTCTTGGCCACATTTTTCACAAAATCTCCAGCTTTCTTCCTTCCCTTTTTTTATCTCTCTCCTTTCACTGACCATGAATGTATACTCAATGTTTGCTTATTCTTTTGTATTTTCCTCTTGGAGAGAGACAGAGAGAGAGAGAGAAAGTGGGGGATTTCTCTTCGCTTTCTTTTTTTGTTGGGTCAAGAATTGGAAGGGAAAGATAAAATTTCATAAATACACTCCGTTAAAATTATGATGATACATATTTTTCAATTTAGTTTTTTTAAAAGGGATAATTTTTTAACTTTCTCTTTTCTCTTTTACGGGGCCATAAAAGAGAAGAGGGGGCCATTAAATTTTGGGGGATGAGAATAAAGGGGAGGTTTAAATGGCAGAGAGAGAGAGAGAGTTTAGAATCTATGGATGATAAAAATAAGAAATAAAATGGTGTATTCAATGAGAGAGACATTGTAAGGTAAATAGGAGACGAGGATGAGGAATAAATTGGCCATATAAAGGCGGCATCAAAAGTGGACATGGTGCTGTCTCTTCTTTTTTTCTGTTTCTTGGAATATGGAAAATGAGGGGGAATGGAAAAATAGAATACAAGAGAGAAGATTCAAGACAGAAGAAGAAGAGGAGGAGGATAACAAGGAGATGCTTTTATGTTCAAGGAAATTGCCTTTTGGAGCAATCGATTAAGTGGCGCTGCAATAAAAATGCACGCTTGGGATATTTTTTTTACAACCAATAAAAATCAACTGAGACCATATGCATCTCTCAAATTGAGATCATAACGACCCTTGCCCATGCAAAAATAGAGCCACTCACAGTCTCTCTCTCTCATCATCCCTGCCTCTTTTTAAACCTATTTGAGTCACTTTATACATGCATATAATGTAATATACACTCACCATATTTTTTGAGTTGAAAAAGAGAAAGTTTTTCTTTGTACATATGTCAGCCTGGACTTTTCATTCCGGGGAAGAATGGAAAGAGAGAGAAAAGAAAAACTTTCACTCATAACTTTGTCGTTTGTATAAATGTACTGATACATGAAAGAAGGTAGAGAGAGAGAGAGAGAGAAAGAGCGTTGGTGTGTGTGTGTATTATTGTAAATTTTCTTTTATTACAAATACATACAAGAGAGAAAACTGTTTCACTTGTGTAGTCAATGACCGGGTCATAAATATAAAAATATGTGTTTCCCATAATATTCAACGAATGGGTAACATAAAAGGGATGAGGTATGTGTGTGTAGACGTACATGGAAAAGTGCGTGTTTTTTTATTTTCAAGAGTAAAAAGTTGACAGTTGTCATTTATATTCATGTAATTTCCTGAATATTTTTTGTTTGTGTCCTGGCAAATATTCTTGGAAAAGAATACAAAATATTTTGGAGCAGCTTTCTTTTTTTTTGTTAAAGCGTTGTACTCTTCTATTAGTATAATACTTGGTCATGTGTAAACTTTGACTTTGATGGATGAGAGAGCAAAGGTTTTTTTTTTCTTGTTTTTCAACTAATTAAGACTCTTTTTGTTTTTTGAGGATCCCCCGATTTTTCCGAGTTTTCGGGGTTTTCCATCCTTGTTTCCGTTTTTCTGTGTTGACTCTGACGGCTTCTATTTGTCGTCTGTGAACTAGATGAACGAGACCGGTAGTTTTTGAAAAAAATCAAAAAAGAGAGATTTTTTTTTATTTTGAGATTTCTTCCGATTTTTAATAGTTTTATGTAATTGTTCTAAACAATTTTAACAATGCCACTTCCAGCTGCTTTACTTGCTAAATTAGCTAAACGTGGAATTTTACAACAGCAAGGTCAAAAGAGTAAAGAAACAGCTCCACCAAGTAAGTTAATTTATTTTTAAAAACATTGTGAGTCCTTTTTTTAATTTATTTGGACTATTCGATAATTGTATGACTAATATTTTGATACTTGTTTGCGTAGGTTTTGTGGAAGAAGTTATTGCTGAAAATTATGACGATCCAAAGAAGAGTGGTCAAAAAGTAGCAGTGGCAGGTCCACCAAAACCGGCAAGTACATTATCAAGATTTCATAGACTGGGCCATTATGGATGTCCTAACAAGACAAATATGTACCATCGGTGTGTACAATTTTGTGTCACTAAATGGGGACGAGGTCACAGTCAACCTGATAGTAAATATAATCGACGTCGCCTAATCATGTTAAAAAAATATCCATTACCTCCTGAGTGGACTGAAATTTATGATCCTGGCCGGTAATTACTTTAATTACTTTACTCCATATTCTTTATAGATTCTTAATGAATGTTAACAATGTTTTTTTTTGTTGGATGATTAGTGGACGTTATTATTATTGGGACAAATCATCAGATGAAGTTTCATGGAGGAGTCCTTTACACCCAAAAGCTAAAATTGGTCCATCTGCTGCAGCACTTCGAGTGAAAATGATTGAAGATGAATCGTCCTCATCATCATCGTCAGTTATGGGTCCACCTGAACCACCTTCATCTGTTAAATCAAGTAAATTGGATACTTCTGAAAAATTTTCTAGTGTCAAGCTGAAAGAGGACCATCGATATAAACCATACAAAAAAGATGAGAGACGAAAAAGTAACAGAGATGACTTGGACCCCATGGATCCTTCTTCATATTCTGATGTTCCAAGGTAAAAAAATTAAATAGTATGAAAATAACATCATCATCAACATGTGTATTAAATATTGTGAATAATTTTTCAGAGGGACATGGTCAAGTGGTCTCAGAGAAGATTCAGAAGGAAGAACAGGGGTTGACACAACTGCATCCGGTCCACTATTCCAAATGCGACCATATCCAAGTCCTGGAGCCATCCTAAGAGCAAATGCTGGCAAAAAGGACAAATAGATTATTTTTGTCATTTTATACACAAAGTTTTTATTTTTCTTCAGTTAAAATGTACATTTAATCATTATTAAAGAATAAACAAAATTGTATACAAAACGGAGTTAAAAAGAATTCATCGAGTGACGAAAATCTATCGAGGGAATATTTGAAAAAATTGGCGGCAGGAAAAACGGCTAATAAAAAAAATCAAAGTTCGTTAGAAATTAAATTAGAAATCAATTAAATGTGTCTTTGTGTACTCTTCTGAGCCACAATGTCTGACAGCGGAAGTGACGATGGTCACTCTTCAGGTTCTGAGACAATTGAAGTAAGAAGACCACCACCAAGAAAGAGGAAGGCTTCATCTCCCGAACCGGAACCTATTACAGCTGATGAAGCTATAATTCAACTATCTAGCTTGGCCAATCGTAATTATGTTTAATTATCACTCTTATTATTAATTAAACGTCATTGTATTATCGTTTTTAAAAAAACAATAAATGGTTGTCACTTTCAGGATTGTCAGCCAAGAGGGGGAAAAGATCAAAGAAAATTAATGTGGGATTGAATTGGAGACAAGTACTAACAGCGTTGAAAATAGAAGCCGTTCAGAAAGGATTTAATGAAAGTGTATTAAGGGCTATGTGGCGAATTATTTCCATCACAGGAACTCATATCAAGATGCAGCATAGAAAAGACTTAATTTTTCTAATGATACCAGAGACAATTATTTCAAAACAATTTGTGGATGAAATACAGTATTGGTTAGTAGGATCAAATAAAGTATTTAAGACTCTGTTTATACCGATTCTAAACTATTTGCTGGGTAAGTCTAACAGTAATGCACAATTTTTATGATATATTTATTTTATAAAATTAAAATAGTCACAATCTTTGATACAATTATTGTAACCTATTTTTGTATGGTTATTTCTATCAAAAATTGCAGGACTAGTACAATATGCATTGACTGATGGAGAATCTTTTCGCAACCCGTTCCATTATACAAGTCTTCTTGCTTTAAGTTATCACACAGAGTTGGTAAGTATATTTTATACTCTTTTACATTATATTTTTGAAAAGTGTAATGATTTTATAACTTTATTCTTTGTATGACAAAAATTTAAATTGTAAAATATTTAGATCGAGTGCCTCTTTCGATTCTTGAAGAAAATTACAACAAAAGAGATTGTACAGAGATTTCATGTATTGACCGTCTGCAGTCTTTGGAAGAGAACAGTGAAGCCTGCCCAAAAGAAGGCTATTGTTGATTTATTAAAGTAAGTAACCATTTTTAGTACAGTGTAATTTTTATTTAAATCATCATTGCGAAAATGTGCTTTAAAATCCTATGGTCATTTTCAGGCTGTACAAAGTTCTTCGTCCTGACTACATCCCTGGAAATGTGTTCAATATAAACATAATGGTTAAAACAACTGCTAAAATGACAGGATTCACTCAACTTTTTCTCAAGTGTCTGTTCGAAGCCAAGCGTCGGACTACCGAAACGGCAGTGCCTAATTCAACCATGAAAACTGAGACTCAAGATGACGATGATGAACCCATGGATATTTATGATCAAAATTTGCTCATTAATACTAATTTCTTTCCAGAATTGGCCCCACAATTTGGAGATGAATTTCCACTGCAAACGTAAGATAACCTTATTCATCTTTAAAAGATGATCTTTATATGACGAATATTGTCGTTTATTTCTGCTTCGTGTACAGTATAATTTAAATTCAATAATGAATTATTTTTTTTGCTACAGCGTACTCACAGACATTAAAAGAGTTGATGCTACCATTCCAAAAAATAAGATAATGTTATGGGCACTCATGCAGACTGAAACAACACCTTTACTAACTATCGATGGTGAACTCTTAGAGTGTTTTGAAAGTTGGTTATCAATTAATTTTGATCACAGTAAGTGTTGTTTATTAATATTTTCTATTTTCAATTACTTTTTTGTGATTGTCTTTAACATTCATGAACTTGTCAGAACATTCAGGCATTATTTATTATGATTCTTTCTTTAGAATTCACACAATTTGATGAGAAGCAAAGGAATGGATACGAATTCGTACTACAAAAATGTATTGAAGTAAGCACACTCCTCGGAAATGGCTTAGTTGCTGTGGATGACTGGCTTCCAAATTATCTTGTTAATTGGGACACTCAATTGTTTCGTAGTCAAATTTTGGAATTATTTTCCTATTTAAATATCATCGACTTTACTGGTACATTTTTCCATATATTGCTTTTAATTTCATTTTGTCAATCTTGATTTAACTTTAAATAACAACTTGTGTTCTTGTTTATAGACTACACGATAATATTTCAAAAATTCGAGTCTGATTTTCTCTTTGGTCCTCCAAGTCGGAGTTGGGAAGTTTGGGATACATTAGAAAAACTTCTGTCTCGATGGATTCAATTGTGCAATGCTCCTGAACTTGAGCGAAGCTTTTCAGAAGAAGATGAAATAAAATCAAAACTCACTGTTAAAAATCTTTTCCTCTATATGAATTCAATACTGACCAAATTCATTTCACTTCATGAAAAGTCAAAAACAATGAAGCCTTTGGCCTTAATGTTTTGCAAGTCGTACACTAAGGTATGTCAAGTACTCGAGATAATCATGACTATTTTATTTTAAAAGCTATTGTTTTCAATGCAAAATGTAATGTGTAAATTATTTAAAACATGTTTATTTTTTTTATTTGTTGTTTTAGTTTTGTCGTGGTCCTTTTAGGTCTTACGATGTGGATAAAAAACTCATCACAGCTATCCTGCAGGATAAAACAGCTACCAGTTTGAATAAAATTTTGTCAAAATAATATTTTTATGATAAAAGTATTTTGTACTATTTAGTATATTTATATTATAAATTTTTGTACTATTTTTCAATACAAATAATTTATTTCAAAAAATGCAATCAATGAAATTAAAATACGTTAAGATTCTTCTTTATCTCTTTAAGAAATGTCAACTACTCTGTTCTTATTTTAGTGCCCGGTTTTATTTCATTGATTTTAAATAAAAAGTACAAACTTGTGAGAATATCTGTAAATTAAAATGTTCATGTTCATTGCATTCGATGAAATTATTTTTATATTTATTTAATAGTAGGAGTTGGAAGTTTTTGTGTCTCTGAGATGAAAGGGTTCATTTTTGTCAGTCTTGGGTCAGTAGTAAAAGAGCATAAAATGCGAAAAAAATTGAAGAATTGATTTATCTCTTCTCTGAATTGAAAGTTCGAGTTTTGTGGTTTTGAGTACCGTGTGAAAGTAGCAAATGACCACCAGCGCGATTATTCTAGGCAAATAATCTTTAATTAAGAATTCTAATGTTGATATTTAATTCCCCACTTTTTAAAATAAATATTACAGGTGGTCTAAAATTGAAATTGTGCACTAGTCACAATAATGGATTATTCATTCAGTATGAGGACAATACATTTTCATGGACCAAAATTATGAACTTGGAAGCAATTTATAAAATTGAGACCACCTTTAATTTAAATTTAATATCCGCCTCAACTCAAATGACATCATAATTGTTTTAGTTTCATTTGATTGAATGACAAGATTTTAAGGACCAGTTAAGTAAAATGAGTGTATGGATTTGTGCGTAAAAAATGAAGTTTTCGGTCAGAGATTGTGACTATTCTACTGAACCGATTTTCACGTATGGGGGCTCAAATCAATCCTTGGAATGTCCCCGAGGACATGTTGAGTTTGTGACCATACGTGTCATTTAAAGGGTCCAAAAGTTAATTCAAACAAAGGTCTACCAGTATGACCGAATA